>APFE031651162.1:0-22650 GCA_000404065.3 Pinus taeda | reverse complement strand
AAATTCTCTTTTCCTTTCAACTATTAATGCAAAAGATACTAGTTTTCTCTACTTTTTCAATGACATAAAAGTTCTCTTAAAATGAATTAGAGAGATAGCAACACTAAGTGAGAAGCTAAATCACTCAATGCACACACAAGACAATTCCCAAGTCACTAAAACCAGTTTCCCAAATCAAAGGAAAACAAAGGCTTATGAGCTATGTAATCTAAGCTCAACAAGACAATGAGGAATCCAACGGAGGAAAGCAAACCGCTTGGAACACAATCAATCACTTTCAATAATCACCAAACAAACGTGAAAACAAGAACGAAGTTGGCTGGTCAACCAAGAACACAAGATCCCGAACGGGAGGCTAGACACACACGACCACTAGATGTCCTAGGGTTTGAGTGCGAAATCAATGGAGAAAAGCAAACACCCAAAGGATGAGAGTCTACGACCAGACGAACGACGGTCTGACACACTTCAGCAATCGTAAAAAGTCAAGACCAAGCATAAACCAAACGACAAGAGCAAAAAGGAAGTCTTTGCAAAAACTGAAAACAGGCAATAAACGAGCTCTCGTGGAACGAGGCCTAGCAAGCCAGCGAGTCACAGCTTAAACAAAGTTATCAAGCCACAAGCCAAGTAGAAAAAGCAGGGGACAGCCAAAACCAAGAGGTTCAGTAGGTCAATTTGGACAAAAAGAAGTTTTACAGGATCAGCGCGGGTGACCCCACAGCAACAAAGCGATGACAGAAAAGTGTCTGTAGCAACTTTGCGCTATCAGCGCGGAAGGACACGAATAAAGGGCGCTGGCCCGAAAAACCAGGTCAGCGCGGTTAATGCTAATAAACAGACACGATGTTCAGTTAACTTGGGCAAAGAAGGGTTTTTTAGCCTTTTGAGGAGCAAGGAGCATAGGTGAATGTGGTTCAACACACAGGTAGGGAGACTGGCATGATGGCAGTGAATTTTACTGTGTAACATGCACCATAAGTGTCGCACTTGGAGATAAGTGTCGCTTTATCGTCATTTCATTGTATGCATGTTGGATTTCAGTAATGTGATTATATTTTTCATGTATATGAATGTATATTTGTGTGAGATCATTTTTAGAACTTGTTATTCATTCTATTTTTCTCCTATTTGTTCCACTGATCTCACACTTAGTCAACTTTTTTATTCTTCCTTATCCTCACATCATGTTCAAGTTATCAACAACTTTATCCTTCAGCCAAGTGATGAGTGAATTATGCACTTCCAAGACTTAGTCATGAGCCTACTATAGCTTAAACTTTCCCTCTATGCCCATCTTGAGATAATATCCATTCACATTGTGCATTGTGTATCCCTAGAGCATTATCACTCAACCCTTGTTGCTTACACTCGCCCACTATGCAATGCCTTGATCAGCTTTGCCTTGTGTCACATTTTAAGTACTCCTAGTTGAAAGTGAGGCCTCCTTTAGCTCCTTATAATGGAAACCTTCATAATACTAAGGCATCCCTCCCTTCATTTCATATTGATAATTCCTAGGGCACAATGACTGAACTTATTTCTACTTACACTTTCTCATTGTACAAGCCTCAATCATCCCTGCTTTGTATTTGGTATTTTTCATTTTTAGTGAAAAGTAGGTTCATATCTTGACCCTTTCAGCACTCACTTGAAAAAACCTTAAGATTCATTCTTAACAGTTGTGTCTTATACAGTCTTAGTGATCAATCTTGTCACCCTTGTCTCCTAGACTTTCCCACTGCACAAATTCATGCCTCTACCTCTTTCCATTGTGAACTTCACATCCCAGTGTCCATTCCTTCACTCCCTACCTCCTGATTATGCACTCTACACCCAATAATACCTCTCTCTCAATATTTTCACACCTTCCCATCATAGTGAGGCTCACAGGAGAAAACAAAGATTGAATAAATGATTTTGGGACTGATGTTGTATTTTCATGGGTGAACTTCATTTGCATGTGCTATCATCCCATCATGGAAAGATGATGATAAAGGAGATCAACAAGACGAGGTTACAAGAATAAAACTTTTGGATATAAGGCACAAATATCTCATCATGTAGGATTAAAGGAACCTTGGGCCACAACGAAGAGATGCCACCTCATGTTGACATAGAAGGTTCCGATACTTATCTAGATGCTTTGGAGGGAAAAGATGAAGTATAAAACAAATATATCATGAAGAATTGAAGACATAGCAAAAAACAGAGGAACTTAGCATTGACACATTACAATGAAGTCTTAATATGCTACTGTTTTCAAATTGTAGCTCTTCAAAGTGTCAACACAAGAGTGTTTTTTTGTCGCATGCATTTTGCCACATTATTTGTAAAATGTAATTATGTAATTTTAAAAATTGGAAAAATGTAAAATGTGTGAAATTGCAAGAATCACACATGGAAAATGAAAAGTCACTAGGAATTCAAAGCATCATGTAAGATCTCAAAGGTCATGTGGAAGCTCAAGATTCATCGGGGAGCTCAAGAGCCATGAGGGAAGTCAAGAGTCACATGGGAGGTGAATACTCAACTAATTTGTTATAAATAAACCCTTATAACTAAAGAAAAAGGACTTATACTTTTCGTCTTGGCATCTATAGCTTGGCATAGGAGAGAATATCATTCTTTGGAGGAGCAAGTAGTGGCTTAATTCTCCACCATTGGCACTAGTGTAGAATTTCCCACTATAGATCAACAGATTATGCAATATACTAAAGAAAAATACAAGATCTACTTCTACAACAAAATTTGCAGAAGCTTAATCGAATATGAGCAAGATCAAATAGAACACATATAACAGATGAAGAGAAATCAATCACACATGAACGCAGAAGAATACTTTGGGGAAAGCCTCAGCCTAAAACCCTGATCTTTGTATTATCATACAAGTGGAAATATGTTCATATTACACAAAGAATTAGGTCACAAGTTATCCTTCTCTCAGTACAATCGAACAATACAGCTCACAGACTGAATAGACACAGGATATGCCTTCCCTCAGCCCTCCAAGCCTCCTATTTCCTTGCGCAGTTTTCCTTGGGGTCCAATGCTGCCACCTGTGTGAATTGGCCTTATCACACACTCACCAAACCCAAAAAAAACTGCGTAATCTCCAAGGAAAGAATTCCTTCTGCATGCAAGAGATATCCTCCAAGTAATATTCCTGCAACTGATAGTACACTTTCCCGTCATCTGATCTCAACTGGGTCTCTGTATGAACTGACATGCATTAGTTATTTATGAGAGAATATTCAGTTATCTGAAGTGCAGCAGTTACATGCATGCATGCATTAACTAACTAAATTCACAATTAGTTCAACAAACTATTTGAACTAATCTAACTGGCCTTAACTCAGTTAACTAAGCTGACTAATTACAACTCAAATTACAACTCATCCTTATCTCTTTAACTAAGGGCTCAATTCCTCAATCAATGGGATAATTGTTGCATGTCCTCACATAGACTTCATGTTTGATTTTATCCAACTAATTAACTCAAGATTAATTAATTAATTATTATCAAACAGTTTCTAAGATCAAATTCAAATTTTACTTCACATTCAAGGACTAACTAAAATAGGAAGGCATCCCGAAATTCTATTTATAGCAGTGCTAATTTTAGCACTTTTATTTTTAGCATTTCTTGTTGCTATTTTCAACACTCTCTCTCAGCAAGAAAGGGATTATCAGTAACCCCAATCTTGTTTCTGTGGAACTCAAACTTGCATTTTGACAATGCCTTTGTCAAAATACTGCATTTTGTTCCTCGATCGGAACATACAGCAACAACATGATCCTCTTGACCACACAGTCTCGAAGATGGTGATACCAGATAGCAATGTGCTTGGACCTATCATGGAAAACTGGATTCTTAGAGAGTTTGATACAACTTTGATTTTCATAGTACATCATAGTTGGATCCATCTTCTGACCAAAAAATCGCACTAGAATCTTCCACATCCAAATGGCCTCACATGTAGCCTAACTAGCAACCATGTATTCAGCCTCTGCTAAGCTAAGTACAACTGATCTCTATTTCTTGTTGTACTAGGAAACTACATTTGAACCAACGTTGAAGATTCCTCCAGAAGTGCTCTTCCGGTCTAATGGACTCCCTACCCAATCCACATCTATGAAGCCCTGAAGCTTCACTCCCTCTATTCGTCTGTACCACAATCCATACTAAGATGTGGCTCTGAGGTATCTCAGCACATGCTTCACTACCTTCCAAAACAGCTTGGTAGGTTGAACCATAGCTTAACTCAGCAGGTTCACCGCAAAGCATAAGTATGGTCGTGTGTTCACCAAATACATAAGTGAACCCACAAGTTGCCAGTAAATAGTAGCAGCTACTACCTCACCTGCAATATCATCCTCCTTCTTCCAGTTCCCAACTAGAGGAGTATGCATGGGCTTGCACTTCTCCATGTGGTGTTGGAAATAATACTGAGAGGGGGGGTGAATCAGTATTAGCAGGTCAATTATTTTTCAATTTATACACAGATTTGTATACACTACTTCAGTTAGTGAAACCAACCTATATACTCAACTTCAGTTAAGGAAACTAGCATATAACTTACAGACTTATAATTTAATTATACTTCAGATGTTGATCTTTAATCTATGTATCAGAACCATATAAACATTAACCAGGAACAGAAAAATAGTGCAGACAATCACACACAAGAACACAAGATATAAGGTGGAAACCCATTATGGGTGAAAACCACCTGCTGCAATTTGTCTCTATCTTCTTTCAATTAGAAACTTCTTTTCACAATGATTCTGTACTGGTGCAGTCTTATACCAGTACGCAAGCTGCTACCTGCAGAAGGCTACAACCTTCTCTCGTTCTCTAGCTTCACCTGGAAGGGAGCTACAACCCCCTTTAGCTCTTGTACTAGATGAGGTACTAGTACACAGGTTGCTACCTGCAAAAGGCTACAACCTTCTCTCATTCTCCAGCTTCACCTAGAAGGGAGCTACAACCCCCTTTAGCTCTTGTACTAGCTGAGGTACTAGTACGCAGGCTACTACCTGCAGAAAGCTACAACCTTCTCTTTTCTTCCAGGGACCATGTTTCATACATTTTCAGACTGGATCCATGAATAACATCAATCATACATCAAGTATATCTGCAACAATAAATATCCTTTGTATAACCTAATATAGAATCAACCAAACACTTCTCAGAATGTTGTAACCAGAAAATAGTAATAGTAACCAGACACCAATTCTGAACCCAGAACACTGCAGAAATAAATAGAAGCAGCTAAAGCATATTTCATGAAATGTATGCTAATTCACTATGCAAAAACTTGCGTACATATGCAGTGGTATCAATTCCAACCAGCGTATACGCTTCCTGCAGTTGCTAAACCTGCGTGTATACGCACTTATGCCACGTTGAACCTGCGAATAGATCTATAAAAGATAATTTACCCTTTTACTTAATCAGACATCATTTATACCCAGATTATCAGATTTATAGATCTAATCATGCACCAATTATAACAGATCAAAGGTTACAAAGATACTACTATTCAAGCCATAAAGTCTTGGTCCATCAATAGAACTTATCCATCTTTTAGCGCTCAGGTTCCTCCTTGGTTTAGATCCAGCAATGCACCATGCACCAATTACCAGTATTCCAGCTCTTGCTCCTCTTAAGATATTCAACACTTAGACAATACCCTTGCCAAATGATCTCCTTCCCTTTTTATAGTCTTAGGCCTTACTCAAACCATGGTCCAAAACCACTGAGAACCAATACTAGGGACTCAATACCTGGGTGCAATACTTTTGGATGCAATACCAAGGACCAAAACCATAGGTTCAAATATGTCGGACTAAATACCATGGACCAAACATAACTTTTCCCACATGTATGTGCTTTTCTTTGCATGAAAGTGCGTGCATAAACATATGCACCTTTTGATCAGTTATCCCACGTGTATACGCGACTTTGTTAAGAGGAACCTGCGTATACCTCATTTTCTTTCATTCTGAGAGCCTGAACTGAGATCTTCCATTTGAGTGAGTTGCCATCAAGGACAACACCTGTGCCATAGAGCCAGACCTGAGCCATAATGCCAACAATCTCCCCCTTTGGACTTGATGGCAACCCCAAGTCACTCAAAATCATCCTCCCCCTTTGACATCAAGGGAAAAGGGTTATGCTCCCCCTGAGTACATGTTGAATTATTTATTCTGCAGTGCTCACCCTAACTGTAGGAAATGTCTGCAAGAAGATGTTCTTCAAAAGAAACATGAATTTATACATCATAAATGACCTTCTTATCACTATAGACTCATACATACATCCATCTCCCAACCAAGTGGGGATACATAAAAAATTTAAACAAGAACATTACTTCATCCATTCCAGGCATAGTGGGGAAACCAAGATAGGTTGTTACATGACCTTGATAAGAAAATAAATACATGACATAGAGACGAAATATCTACAGCAAGACTATGATAGTTATCAACAACTATCATCAGCAGCATCCTTCAATCATCATGCAGAGTGGCAACCATGTTCTCTCTCTGCACCTATTCCACCTGAAACTAAAACAACTGTGAATCTGAACCAAGATCTCCTAAGATAATGCCAACAATGAATTATTAGAAGAATATATGCTCCCCCTGAACCTATGCTAGATGGTCTCTGTAAGATTCATATCAGACTCTTTTCATCCTGAGCCTCGCCCACTGTTTGTCTTCAAACCAACATATACGCGACTGTACCTTCATAAACCGGTGTATCCTCATGAAACTCGCGTACAACCATTTGTCTTCTGAAAAATACAAGATTCAACAGTAAGATGATGCATCAACTACCCCCAGCTTCTATTTGAGGTATTCAAATGTCTCCTTGGGCAGTGGTTTGGTGAGTATATCAGCAACTTGTTCCTTAGATGGAACATACTCCAATTTGACCTTTTGTTTAAGCACTTGTTCCCGGAGAAAATGGTACTTGATAGGTATGTTCTTAGTCTTTGAATGCATGACAGGATTCTTTGAAATATTGATTGCACTTGTATTATCACAGAGGATGGAGATAGGTGGAGTACAAGTGATTTGAAAATCTTGCAAAGTTTTCATCATCCAAAGGAGTTGTGTGCAGCAAGATGCAGCAGCCACATATTCTGCTTTAGCTGTAGATAAAGCAATTGAAATTTGTTTCTTGCTGAACCAAGATACTAATCTGGAACCCATAAAGAATGCACCACTACTAGTGCTTTTCTTGTCATCCACGCTTCTTGCCCAATCTGCATCGGTATATGCATGAAGTGTGAGATCTGCATCTCTAGGATACCATAAGCCATAGTTTTGTGTTCCTTGAAGATATTTGAAAATCCTCTTAATTGCCTAAAGGTGTGCTTCCATTGGATTTGCCTAAAATCTTCCAACTATTCCCACTGCATGCATGATGTCTGGCCGAGTACCTGTCAGATAGAGTAGACTACCAATCATGGATCTATAGGTTGGTTGATGTACTGCTTTTGATTCATAATTAGCGCTGAGGCTGCATCCTGTTACCATAGGGGTACATACCGGTTTCGAATCTCCCATGCCATATTTCTTCAAGATCTGCTTTAGGTACTTGGTTTGTGATAAAAATATACCGTATTTATTTTGTTGGATTTGTAAACCAAGGAAATATGTTAGCTCACCAAGCAAGGACATTTCAAATTATTTCTGCATCACAAAAGCAAATTTTTGACTCATGGCTTCTTCATTGCTGCCAAAGATGATATCATCAACATACACAACAAGAATTAGCAATTTATCATTATCAATTTTTACATATAGATTGTTATCTACTAATCCTTGTGAAAAACCTTGTTGATGAAGGTATTTGTCTAGACGATAATACCAAGCCCTTGGAGCTTGTTTAAGACCATAGAGTGCCTTCTTAGGTCTGCATACAATTTTAGGATCATTTCCAAGGATGAATCCATCTGGCTGCTCAACATACACTTCTTCCTCTAAGTCTCCATTTAAAAGGGCTAATTTTACATCCATTTGAAATTCTTTGAACTTCTGAAAGCTAGAAAACGCAAGGAACATTCTTATTACCTCAAGTCTAGCAACTAGTGCAAAAGGTTCTTCAAAGTCTATACCTTCTTGTTGAGCATACCCTTCACAAACAAGTCTAGCCTTGTTCCTAATAACTTCTCCATTTTCATTCAGCTTGTTTTTGAATATCCATTTTGTCCCTATGACATTCTTATCTTTTGGTCTAGGAACTAACTCCCAAGTGTTATTCTTTTCAATCTACTCAAGTTCTTCATCCATGGCCTTGACCCAGCATTCATCTTTGCATGCATCTCTTACATTTTGTGGTTCAGTGGAAGAGAGTAATGCTATATAGCTTGAAGCTTCTGAAATGGTTCTTCTTGTTTGTACACCTGCCTCTTTCTATCCCAAAATTTGAGTTTTTGGGTGATTTTTCTGAACATACCTGGATGGAGTCTTTTCTTCTATCCTTATCTGTTCTTCTGGTGCCTCATGGGTTTCTTCTTCATCATGATTCTGATTTGATGTTGAAGGATAGTCCTCATCATCTTCGAACTCTTCAGATTTTACTTGCCTAGGAGTGTTTCCTTCTTCATCAACCACTACATAAATACTTTCAACAATTTTTCCAAGTCTTCTATTATAACACTTATATGCTTTTTTGTGGGGAGAGTAACCAAGAAGAATGCCTTCATCTGCTCTAGGTTCAAATTTGCCAAGGTTTTCATCAGTCCTTTTGATGTAGCATTTGCTTCCAAACATTTTGAAATATTTTACCTTGGGAGTCTTACCATACCAAAGTTCATGAGGAGTCTGAGTGTTGTTTACCCAAATGTTTGTCTTTTTGAGAATAGTAACTGCAGCAAATGCAGCTTCACCCTTGAAGGTCGCAGGAGTTCCAGACTCATCAAGCATAGCACGAGCCATTTGTTGAACCATTATGTTCATCCTTTCCACTACTCCATTTTGCTGAGGAGTCCTTGCAGCAGAGAATTCCCTTCTTATTCCATGTTCTTCACAAAAATCAAAAAATTCATCCGAGGTAAATTCCCCTCCTCGATCAGATCTGAGGCATTTGATTCTGCGATCTGATTCATTTTCGACCAAGGCTTTGAATGATTTGAACTTTTCGAAAGCTTCATCTTTATACTTCATGAGTCCTATCCAACACATCCTTGAAAATTCGTCAATGAACAATATGAAGTACTCTTCTCCTCGAGGTGACCTCTTCCTAGTTGGACCACATATTTCAGTATGGACAAGTTCAAGTGGCTTGCTAGCTGATCCTTCTTTTTCAGGGAAATTAGTTCTGGTTTGTTTACCAAACTGACATGATTTGCATATTGTATTTTCTGGAATTATAATGTCAGGAAGATCATGAACCGCCTGATATTTGCATGCTTTCCTTATCTGAGAAAAGCCTAGATGCCCCAATCTTCTGTGCCATAGCCAGTGTTCATCATTCTTGCTTAGATAGCATTGTTGTTGTCCTTCTTTGAATATTTATAAATTATTTGGAGTTCTTATGCCTTTGATCACTATTTTTCCTGTATCAAGCTCATGAACAATACATCCATGTGATCGAAATATTACCTCAGTTCCTTGATCACACATTTGACTAACATTCAATAGATTATGCTTTAAGCCATCAACATACATAACATTTCTAGCTTTGACCTTCTCTTTCAAACGAACAGAACCTTTACCTTTTATGAATGCTGGGGTGTCATTTCCAAAAGAGACCTTCTTTTCCTTTTCTAAGGCACTATATGATTGAAGTTTTTCTTTATCACCTGTCATATGTTTCGAGCATCCATTGTTGATGTACCACTGATTATCCTGTCCTTCTGCATATAAGGCTATCCCACATATTTCTGGTTGTGGTTCTTTCTTTCTCCATGTTTTGGGAGTTAATGAAGATTGCTCCTTCTGAGTTGTTTGCCGAAACCTACTCCTGCATTCAGAATATTCATGACCGAAGTTGTTACAAATAGAACATTCGATTTCATTTTCAAGAGCATAAAAGTTATTGTAGGTTCTTTTCATGATCCCAGTCATACTCCTTTGTTTTTGAGCTTCTCTAGTCATGATGGTCTTGTAGGAAACACATTGAGCATCTTTGTGACCAAAGTTATGACAAGAGAAACATTGGCCATTGAAGAAATTCCTTCGATTATCAAACCTACCAACCAAATGATTGTAGTTTCCATTGACACTAATTCTTGAGGTAAATTGAGAATGATTTACCTGTGGTTGGTTGAAGCTTCTATTCATCCTTGAAGAGGATTGCCCTCAAGTTACTTGGTAATATTTGTTCATTCTTGAAGAAAATGATCCATGATTTACCTAGTGATCTACATTATGCTTTTGTTGTCGATTGTCAACCTGTTTACTTCTCCTTGTTGCGTGAAGATAACTTTTGGAGGTGGATGGCTTCTATTATTGCGTTTGTGCTTGAGATGATTCTTCTGAATATCCGAGACCTGTCTTGATTAGAGGAGAATGTTGTACTTTGATAATCTCATCTAAAGTTTCAGATCCTTTAGCAAATATAAGATTAAGGGCTTTTGTTTTCTCAATTTCTTTTCTAAGTCCCACAATTTCACATTATAACTCTTCATTGTGTTTATCTCTTTTAGCAAGTTGGAATGTCAGAGTATCTATAATCATATTCTTTTCCTCTAAACAGATTTTAAGTTTAGAAATTTCTTCATAAAGACCTTCTTCATTTATAGCATCCAAGAAATCATCATCTTCAAAAGCCATCAAAATTCTATCATCACTACTTTGTTCATCTTCATCACTATTTGAAAGTCCATCACTATCTTCATGAGTATAATAGATCTTCTTACTTACATTCTGTTTTTTGTTCCATCTAACTGGTTCCTTACCTTTATCTTTATGAGGACACTTGGCAGCAGAGTGACCGACTCTTCCACAAGCAAAGCATTTGAAAGGAAACTTACCTCTGAATCTTCCAGTTCCTCGTTGAAGGTTCTTAACAAAGTTTGATTCTTCCTCTTCTTCAGACATGTATCCTGGCTCATTGTAATCTCCTTTTCTTGAGACTTTGAATGTGGCTTCTCTCTTGTCTGATGGTTCCCCTTTTCTCATTTCATAAGCAGTTAGAATTTCGTGCAATTGAGACATGGTAAGGCTCTGTAGATTCTGCTTTTCTTCTAGAGTAGAAACTTTTGAATCAAACTTAGAATACAAAGATCTTAGAACCTTTTCAGCCAAAACAACTTCTTTTATTTCTTCACCAAGTTTTTCATACAATTTACAATCTCATCTATACGTAGAAAATAGTTAGCCACACTTTCATCATTGTGCATTCTGAGACTTGCATATTGAATTCTAAGAGTTTGTAGTTTTGCTCGTTTTACCTGATCATCTCCTTCATAGCTCAGAACGATCTTGTCCCATATTTCTTTCACAGTTTTGAGCTGCATAACCTTGACGAATTCTGATTGAGATAGACTCCCTAATAGAGTATTGACAGCCTTTGCATTCGTTTCATACTGCTTCTTACCAGCCGTATTTGTAGGAGTTGCTGATGGAAATGTATACCCTATTTCCACAATATCCCAAACTTCTATAAGAAGAGATTGAAGATAGGTTGTGATTCTTACCTTCCAATAGACGAAGTTTCTCCCATCAAAAACTGGTGGCCTGATGGATGCCTCTCTCTCATAGTTGCTCATGATGATAGATCTTCCTTCAAGTTGTCAAGCTTCTTCTGAAGGACCTGCTCTGATACCAATTGTTGGAAATAATACTGAGAGAGGGGGTGTATCAGTATTATCAGGTCAATTGTTTTTCAATTCATACACAGATTTGTATGCGCTACTTAGGTTAGTGAAACCAGCGTATATACGCAACTTCAGTTAAGGAAACTAGCATATAACTTACAGACTTATAATTTAATTATACTTCAGATGTTGACCTTTAATCTGTGTGTCAGAACCATATAAAAAATAACCAGGAATAGAAAAATAGTGCAGACAATCACACACAAGAAAACAAGATATAAGGTGGAAACCCAATGTGGGTGAAAACCACCTACTATAATTTGTCTCTATCTTCTTTCAATTAGAAACTTCTTTTTACAATGATTCAGTACTGGTGCAGTCTTATGCCAGTACGTAGGCTGCTACCTGCAGAAGGCTACAACCTTCTCTCATTCTCTAGCTTCACCTGGAAGGGAGCTACAACCCCCTTTAGCTCTTGTACTAGCTGAGGTACTAGTACGCAAGCTGCTACCTGTAGAAGGCTACAGCCTTGTCTTTTCTTCCAGGGACCACGTTTCATACATTTTCAGATTGGATCCATGAATAACATCAATCATACATCAAGTATATCTGCAACAATAAATCTCCCTTGTACAACCCAATATAGAATCAACCAAACACTTCTCAGAATGTTGTAACCAAAAAACAGTAACCAGACACCAATTCTGAACCCAGAACACTGTAGCAATAAACAGAGTAGCTAAAGCATATTTCATGAAATGTACGCTACTTCACTATGCAAAAACTTGCGTACATACGTAGCTGTATCAATTCCAACCAGCATATACGCTTCCTTCAATTGCTGAACCCACGTGTATACGCGCCTATGCCGCGCCGAACCTGTGTATAGATCTATAAAAGATAATTTACCCTTTTACTTAATCAGACATCAGTTATACCCAGATTATCATATTTATAGATCTAATCATGCGCCAATTATAATAGATCAAAGGTTACAAAGATACTACTATTCAAGCCATAAAGTCTTGATCCATTAATAGAACTTATCCATCTTTTAGGGCTCAGGTTCCTCCTTGGTTTAGATCCAGCAATGCACCATGCACCAATCACCAGTATTCCAGCTCTTGCTCCTCTTAAGATATTCAACACTTAGACAATGCCCTTGCCAAATGATATCCTTCCCTTTTTATAGTCTTAGGCCTTACTCAAACCATGGTCCAAAACCATTGAGAACCAATACTAGGGACTCAATACCTGGGTTCAATACTTTTGGATGCAATACCAAGGACCAAAACCATAGGTTCAAATATGTCGGACTAAATACCATGGACCAAACATAACGTTTCCCACATGTACACGCTTTTCTTTGCATGAAAGTGTGTGCATACACATATGCACATTTTTATCAACTATCCTACGTGTATACGCGACTTTGTTAAGAGGAACCTGCGTATACCTCATTTCCTTTCATTCTGAGAGCCTGAACTGAGATCTTCCATTTGAGTGAGTTGTCATCAAGGACAACACCTGTGCCATAGAGCCAGACCTAAGCCATAATGCCAACATGTGGAACCACCTGAGTATCTCATTGGCATACTTGCCTTGAGACACAAAAACTTCCCCATCTTTCTGCCACACCTCCATGCCTAAAAAGTAGTGCATAAGACCCATGTCTTTCATTTCAAACTCTCTTCCAAGGTCCTCCTTGCAAGACTAGATCAGCTGATCATCACCTGTCAAAATCAAATCATTGACATAAAGAACAATGATCAATGGCTTACCTTCTACCGTGATGTGGTAAAGGTTCGCATCTGCTTCACTCTTGGTGAAGCCCAACCCAGTGAAATAGTTGTCAATCCTAGTGTACCAAGCAAGAGATGCTTGCTTCATCCCATATAAAGCCCTCTTGAGTCGGCACACATTCAACTCACGATCAAAGGTCTTGAAACCTTCTAGCTACTCAATGTACACCTCCTCCTTGATCTTCCCATTGAGGAATGTTGTATTCACGTCCATCTAATGGATCTCCCAACCCATCTGAGCTAATAGTGCCAACATCGATCTGATAGATGAGTACCTTGTTACAGGAGAAAATGTCTCATCGTAGTCGATCCCCTCGACCTGTGAGAAACCATCGGCAACAAGCCTTGCCTTATGTTTCACAACACTACCATCAGTTGCTTGCTTTACCTTATAAAGCCATATGGAGCTCACCACTGACTTGTCCGGAGATCTTGGGACAACATCCCACTCACTGTTTTGAATGATAGAGTTATACTCCTCTACCATGGCATCAACCCAGACTGGTTGCTGCATTACCTCCTCAAATGAAGAAGGCTCAGACTCTACACACTCCCCAATTAGGGCCATGTAACTAGTGTACCGCTCGGGCGACCTCCTCTGTCTGCGCTAAGAAGATAACTATCCCAAATTCTCCCGTGCATCTAACATCAACTTGTCAGCTTCCCTTGAGCATTTCTGCCCATCTCTGGAAGACTCAACATGAGTGGATGTCTCCACTCCCAGATCCTCTGCATGTCGCTAATCTGCATCATTCTGAGGCTCCTCCTCCTTAGAAACTAAAAGTTCCTCCTATGCATGTAACTTAAGCTCCCTCTCAATTGATACTCGCATGGATTTCTGCTTGTTGAACTTTAGGTCTTTGTGTACCATTGTCCTCTGACTGGTAGGCAGGAACACCTGATAGTTGTGGGTGTATCCATGTACCCCACAAGTATTCCCAACTCAAATGTTGGATCTAGCTTCTTCTGGGAATCTTTGGTCACATGGCAATAAACTGATGATGCAAGGATTCAGAAGTGACTCACACCTGGTTGCTTCCCGAAAAAGGCCTCCAAATGTGTCTTCATCCCCAATATATGGTGTAGGCTTTTGTTCTGCAAGTATATTGTTGTATTGCATGCCTCAGCCCACAAATGAAGTGGTAGGCTTTGGTCATGCAACATCACTCGAGATGCTCCCACAATCGATCCGTTCTTCCTTTCGACCACCCCATTCTACTGTGGGTTATGGGGTGTCGTCAACTCTTGTTTAATTCCATCTGCATCGTAGAAGTCCTTAAAATATTGGGAGACATACTCTCCACCATTGTTTCTACGCAAGGCTTTTATTTTCTTGCCAGATTCTTTCTCTACCAAGGCTTTAAACTCACAAAACCTAAAGAAGGTCTAATCCTTCTTTTGCATAAAGTAGATCCAACATCTACAAGAAAAATCATCAATAAAAATAACATAGTACCTTTTTTTAGTGGTGGAGGCTATAGAGAATGATCCACAAACATCTGAGTGAACTCGCTCCAGGATTACTCCAGCTCTATTGTCTCGATCTGGAAAGGAAGATTTCGCATACTTACCCAAGGTACAACTTTTGCATGTATTTGTCTGCTCCAGTTTTCCCTTGAGAAGTCTGGTAAAAATATGTTGCATGATCTTTTGGGCTCCATGGTGCAAGTGGCCCAATATTCTATGCCATAGCTCACCAACAATTGGCTCTGCACCATCTCTGTGTTGGAACTCAATGTAGCACAGTCATCTACCTCTAGCTTGTAGAGATTCTTTACTCGAATCCCGATTCGATTGGTTTATCCAGTGCCAATATGCCTCAGGAATACCTTTCCTTTACTAAAGTCTACATCATAGCCTTTATCTTCTAGCATAACAACGGACACAAGATTCTTCTTCAGACCTAGTACATACTTTACATCGTGAGAGGAGCTCCATGATCCCTCTGAAACACAACCGTACCTTCACCTGAAACACGGTACTTTCCATCATCGCCCACCTCGATCCACATCTGGAGATCCTTCTCCTCCAGGGTACTGAAAATATTCTTGTCACCTAACATGTGGAATGAAGCTCCACTATCCAAGTACCAAACACATCCCACCACGGATGAAACCATGCATGCAATAAGAGAGAAATCCAACTCAAACTGTGAGGCTAGTGCCTCACCATCAGATCCCTTCGAGGATCCCTTCTTGGATTTCTTCTGTGGACAATTAGTAGCATAATGGCCCACTTCATGACAATGAAAGCATCGCACTTTTGATTTGTCAAACTTCTTCCCACCATGGGAAGAACTGGATTTGGGATGGGATGCCTTCCCTTTCCCTTTACTCATCTTACTCGCTAAGGCTAGATTTTCTTCATCATCTTGTTTTGATGAAGATCCATCTCTGGTGCTTCTTCTTATCTCCTCCTGCATTGGATCCGACCAAATTCATTCCAAATCTAGCAGTTTCTCTCTTCCATTAACCGAGTCTTGGTAGTTATGCCAGCTCTTAGGAAGACTGGGGAATGCAAGACTCAACATGTCATCATCGACTGTCATGATCCCTACACTTCCAAGATCATCCCTGTAGGTGGTGAGCTTACTCAGATATGTAGAGATCATGTCACCCTTTTCACACTTGATTTTCTAAAGATTGTCTTTCAGCGCCAGCTTCCTTTGATCGCTACTATTCTGATATAAATCTTTCAATGTTTTCCACATCAAAAATAGTGTCTCCTTCCCATGGAGGCTTGAGACAATGTGGTCTCGAACTCCCTCTAGGAGGATTCTCCTTGCTCTAGCCACACATTTCTTCCATTCCACCAATTTTGCAGCATTAGCTTTTGCCGGCTTGGGGACTTCTTCATCCTTTAGACCGTTGTCCTCTAATACTACTTCCATGCGATCCTTCCAGGCTATATAATTCGAGCTGCCATCAAGGGCATACTCGAGTCTTAAACCACTGAACGCCACTAGTAAAATTGAGATGTGATAAGAACTCGATTCTATAATCAGGAACTTAAAACTTTGAACTTCTCCCTTCTCTATATATTGTTCTTCACTTTGATCACCTTTTCTCTGATACCATGTACAATTTCCCACTGTAGATCAACAGATATGCAATATACTAAAGAAAATACAAGATCTAATTCTACAACAAACTTTGTTGAAGTTTAATCGAATATGAGCAAAGATCAAATAGAACACGTATAATAGATGAAGAGAAATCAATCACGCATGAACACAAAAGAATACTCTAGCGAAAGCCTCAGCCTAAAACCCCGATCTCTGTATTATCATACAAGTGGAAATATGTTCAAATTACATAAAACATCAGCTCACAAGCTATCCTACTCTCAGTACAATCGAACAATACAACTTACAGACTGAATAGACACAAGATATTCCTTCCCTCGGCCCTTCAAGCCTCCTATTTCCTTGTGCAGTTTTCCTTGGGGTCCAATGTTGCCACCTGCGTGAATTGGTGTGAATTTGCCTCCTCACACACTCACCAAACCCAAAAATAACCACGCAATCTCCAAGGAATGAATTCCTTCTGCATGCAAGAGATATCCTCCAAGGAATATTCCTTCAACTGGTACACTGTCGCATCATCTAATCTCAACTGGGCCTCTGTCTGAAATGACATGCATGAGTTATTTATGAGAGAATATTCAGTTATCTGAAGTGCAGTAGTTGCATGCATGCATGTATTAACTAATTGAACTCACAATTATTTCAACAAACTATTTGAACTAATCTAACTAGACTTAACTCAATTAACTAAGCTAACTAATTACAACTCATCCTTATCTCTTTAACTAAGGGATAAATTCCTCAATCAATGGGATAATTGTTACATGTCCTCACATAGACTTCATGTTTGATTTTCTCCAACTAATTAACTCGAGATGAATTAAATAACTATTAATCAAACAATTGCTAAGAAAAAATTCGAATTTTACTTCTCAATTTTAGTTTAGGGTCTAACTAAAATAGGAAGGTATCCTGAAATGCTATTTATAGTAGTGCTAATTTTAGCACTTCTATTTTTTAGCATTTCTTGTTGCTATTTTCAACAACTAGTGTGACATCATTTTAATTGTGTATCTTGGAACTTTCACTTAATATTTGAAGCTCTCACATTTGGTGCACTTTCATGCATGTATCATGGATGTTGTAACATTATTCTTTTAATACTTGTGGTATATGTTTGTGTTCATACATACTAAAGAAAATGAATTCTTTCATTGGATTTGGTATACATATTGTTGAATGTGTTTTATTATATGATTTTTATGATCATTTTTACCTTGTGAATTATATTGCAAGTTAACTAACGATGCTTTCTATGCTCCTTTGTGTCTTTACTACAATAGTATTGTTACTTTTCTCTTAAAGGCTCACTATTTCTACTTCATTCATGAAAGAAATTTATATACATTAAAATTGTATGCTTCATAATGTCAACTTACTTACTTATCTCAAATTTTTTTTATGATCTCTTATGTTGCATCTAAGGAAAATATCTAAGTGTAAATGGCAGTCGAGCCTTTATTCTGGATGTGGCTCCTATCGCAAATGGTGTGAGGTCTAGTTTGGACTTCATATCAGTGAAACCCCCTACATGTTGGTAGTTACCAACACCTTCAAAATTTTTGTGCTAGATGGAGGGCTATATGACAAGTTGAGCTCATTGAGTATGTTTTTAATCTTCATCTTGAAATGGATCATTCCCAAATCACAATCTTAGGATGTTTTTCCAAAGAAATTTATCTTGCAATCCCCGCGGAAATTATTCATGAATTGTATCAGTTTATATTTGATGGAAAAGGTGATCTAACTATGCTTTTACATATGATTCAATTTTATTATTTCTATCTTTATAATGGAATACATTGTAAAAATGTGACGGCTAAATTGTTCATCCTTGCACTTGAAGGTCATGTCAAGTTTTGGTGTCCTACATTACCAGTTGCTTCTATTCATTCATTTGAAAAAATTGTTAAGGAGCTTTGTGAATATTTTGACATGTATGATTATCAAGATGTATATGAAATTATCAATCAACTTAGAATGGAACGTAATGAATCATTAAAGGATTTCCTTGACCGATTTCTCCTCCTTTTCTATGAATTTTGTGAAGAAGATGTGGATTGGGATTCCATGAGTGAAAAGTTTCAACATTTGGTTATACTATCATTGAAACCATTTTAATATAAATCCCTTGTTTATTTTCCCCTTTTGGCTTAAATCAATCATGAAGCACCTCTAATTTCAGAGGAGGAACCTATCACCTCTTTTATCCCTTCTTCTCCTCCTTTCACGTTACCAAGTAAATTTGTCCCGCATATCATTGTTGACATTGGGAAACCTAAAAATAAAATCGATAATCCACTTATTCCACCTTCATTTCCTTCCCATGGTTAAGACCTTATCTAGGAAAACTTTGACTGTTCTAATAAATCCATGGAGCTTGAGGTGAAGATTGATCCCTTGATTCATCGAGGTGAAATTAATGTGCATAATTCTAATATTGAACCTGATATGATTGAAATTAATGTTTCTTCTAGGGATACATGTCATCCTATATCATTTACATATCATGACTCGTTGTACCTTGATTCATTTAATGAATCTGATCCATCACTATTTTCTTCAGATACTCTTGATTATCATGTTATTAGCTCACATTGTGATCAGGTGTGTGGCAGTTATATAACATAGGTAGAGGAGAAATGGTGAAGCCTCATTCCATCTTTCTTCCCTTTTTCAAATTTCTCTATGTCAAAATGATGCCTCTACATTCCTAGATGATCAAGGATTTTTTGATCTTGGTAATTAGTTGAATAAAACCAAATCTCTTAACCGAGATGGACCCTTGGAAAAACCATCACCCTGAAGGCAATGAATCCACTAATATACATGGTAAGGAATTCCCAGGTACATCTAGTGATCTCATTTTTTCCCAAGAATACTTGAATTTTCAAATATTTGATTTGGAAGTTGATCTGATCATAGAAGAGATGTACACAAGAATTTCTTCATTAGCTCACCAGCCCTTGTGTCAAAATGTGTGCAATGAATCAAATAATATCTCATGTCCTTCCAATTCACATTCTCATGAATTAGATCTCAAGTCCACACAAGGAGGTAAGATTTCCCATGATGAAGAAATGATGGGGTGATCAATGAACATGTTTCTTACAATTTGGGTAATCTATTTGGTGATGTTGAGAAATGTGATGAAACTATTGATAGCAATAACTGCCATCTGATTCATAATGATTTTGTTGAAATAATTAATAATAGTTATCTTAAAAAATGTTGATATTACCATACTCTTAAAATTTAATCATTCAACATTTCAATATTATGGGACTTGTCGGGAAGTTGAGGCACTTGGTCTTCAGTTGATGGTTATACCAGGTTCTCATGATCCTGATGAGATCCATGAACTAGGCCAAATTTGGATTCCCTTGTATAATTATTTTATCATCATTATTTCGCTAGCCTTGTAAGCTTATTCTTGAAGGATTTTCAATGTTTTCAAGTTAATTCTCTTAATCCTCAAGATAGATTCTCTTATCATATATAGATTCATGTTTGGTTAATTCTTCCTCATGAAAATCTCTTATATTAAATCTAGGGTTAGAATGCATATATTTCATGGATGCATGTATATTTTGAAGCATATCATTTTGATTATCAAGAAAGAGATCATAATTCGCTAAAATATTCTTTTTTGTTGAACCCCTCCATGAGAAAATAACTCCTTATCCTTATGGTATATGTTTTGCAGCTAGTCATTTTTTCTCTAGTACAATCAATCCTCTTGGGTGTCATTCAATGCTTAAATCATCCAGCAAATCAAAGCTTTTGCACTGATAAATTAATTTCTTACATTGATATGGATGTCTAATGTGATTTTCGATATGCTTCTAATATTTTTTCAACATGTTATTCTAATTGGTTTCCCAGATTTATGATGACAACAATCTATTTTAATTCCCCAAACTCTAATGTTGTGGGTTTAGTGCTTAATTGGATACTAATTGGATACAAGGGGAACCAATAGAGAATCAAGAATCTTATATGCCAATCCACCAATCTGATCATAACATTAATTGTAACAAGGTTCTCTCAATTAATCATTTTACCATTGGTACATTTGATGATATTTGTTTTACATCGGTTGATCTTGTTGATCCTATTGATGTTTATGATTTATCATTTCACTATTCAGATATTTGTTGAATAGTTGAGGCACTTCAACTTTTGTTGATGGTTATGTTAGGACCTCACAATCTCAACAAGTTTTTTGAACAAGATCATATTATATTTTCTTTACAACATTCTCCCCGTGATTTGATTGCATTGTTTGAAAGTTTTTTCCTGCGATAATTTCAGTGTTTTCAAAAGGGTTGTTTCAGATGTCGTGATCAAATCTATGATTGGCTAGAGGAATCTTATCTAGAAAGTTAAGTTGCTAATAATAAGTTCCAATATTACCTGAATTTTTCTAAGAGTGGAAATCTAGATGAATGTCCATGTGTGAGATTCCTTCAAGGTTTGGATGATCATTGTTCTAATCAACAAGGTTAATTTACATGCTAATTTAAGCTAGTTTTCATAGCACACTTTTCTACCAATAGGAAATACCTTCAATTTCTTATGCAAGGTATTCATGTTAACATCTTTATTTCTACACATCGTTTTATATTGTTGCTAACCACTTATATATTTCTACTCGCAAGTCGGGAACAACTCTTATGGCTACAATGGAAATATGACTTTACGTGATCCTAACCTTCTAGTTATTAGATTAGGATTTAGGTTTAGTCATGATTATTTGTGATGCCTCGCATTGTTTCCATAGTATTTCCATGCATCAGTGGAATTTTCCTTTGGTTTTTCACCTTGCATTTATTTCCTTACATTTTTAATTTTCCTTTATTTGAGTTATGTTCTCTGCATGCCCTTTACTAGTATTTACATTGATTTTTTATTTTTTGTCTTTTATGTTATGTCCCGTTCTCTTTTGTGTCTTTTTCTCGTGTTTTGTTTTAAATAATACCATGTATGAAATTTATCTTGTTTGGATTTGTGGTAATGTCGCAAAGGTTGAAAGGTTGACTATGAAATTGGCAACACTTGGCTTACCTTTGGTCTACTTCTTTGTTTTGGCCTGAGTATCTTTTAAGGTCAATGATGCATCTACAAAAAAATATTTTTCATTCTAAGTAAAAGATCAAGTAGTTCTACAATGCTCATATCTATACTGGGGTCTTCTTTCCTTGAATCATATTTTATATCGATTGATTTTAACGTGTCAACTTAGTTGAGTAGAGAAGGGAAAGGAGGAAAAACTTAAGTGAGCATACTAATTTCAAAGGTGTATACATAGAGTCTTTGTAAAACAAGGAACAACCTTTCCTGCCTGTAAAATAAGTCAGGAATCCTCTTCCACCCTTGGCGAGATAAATGTTGGTAAAATTAAAAATGAGCATAGAGTTATAAAATAAATAAAGGGTGAAAGAAGAGAAAGGATTCATGTGCAGAGAGGTGAAGCAAGCAACGTCACTAGGGTATCGAACGGGCTCGCTGAAAACGAAGCATTGCTTGTGATTCCTTGAAGTGACTCTGCTGGGGCATTGAATAAGCCTACTGGAAGTGGAGCAACACTAGAGATGACACTATACTATGACTATCTTAAACTTTTGAAGCTCATATACTCCTACTCCCTAATCGAAACATCTAAGGTTTGACTAGTCTTGCGAAGTGCGTTAAGCTGACAATAGGAATAGAAGGGACTATATCTTTAACCAGGCTAGGTAAGGAAGTTGGAATGATCAATAAAATGAGACAATATGCATAGAATGTTAGACCTTATGCTCAAGGTTAGATCTAAATAGAGAAGTTAGGGTTCTTTCAGTGTGTTTCCAAGTGTTGTAGCTACTACAACCCCCTCAAAAATTTTACCTACCTTCAAATGTTTGAGCCTCCTTATGATCATGTCATATCTTTTTCAAGCCATTAATTTCATGCTAGGTTATGATGTATAAGTGTGTTGGCATTA
>APFE031651155.1:0-24140 GCA_000404065.3 Pinus taeda | reverse complement strand
TATGTAATTACCTCTATATCACTTGTTAATAATTGGTAAATTCACTTAGAGACCAGTAAACGTGAAATGAATAGCCAAATTGAAAGCTCATGACACAACATTGATATATACAGTAGATTCTATATAAGAGATTGTAGGAGCTTGTCACATGCAATAGATTTGGATTATTGATCTAACTATTAATTCAATGGATGGTGTTTGACATGAAGAGATTGAAATATGTTACTCATGAAGTAGATGATGGGATTGAAACAAAAAAAAAACATAGCACCGTTGATGTTGATGTTATGGTTGAGAACATGTTGAATTTATACTTAGAAAAGAAAAATGATATTCTACCAAAAACATTAATGTGTTTTTTTCCTCATAAATAACTTTGTTTGGCACATAAAAATTTGGTTTTACTAGCATTTTTTTTTAAAGTTTGAAAATTGACTCTAAAAAAAAATCATCGTTCCAGTATCATCACTTTTTCATTTTGAAGCTATATTTTCCACAAAAATTTTGTAGTAAATTTCGTAGTCACTACCAGTTTTAAAACATGTTCAAAATTGACCCCTAAAAAATAAAATCATCGTTCCAGTATACACACTTTTCACTTTTAGCACTATTTTTGATGTTTTTTACTATTTTTGATGTTTTTCTAGGGTTTTTTGGCCAAAGTTCCCATTTTGAGTTTATAGTTCCCGTTTCAAAGTTTACATTGTTTTTCCTAAGTTTAGACTTAAGAACCCCATTAAAAATATTAATTATTTTAATAAAATCACTTATGCGTGGAATTTCACAAAAATCTTTCTGGGTTCTTTGAAATGCATGTCGCAAGCCTCCCCTCAAAATTTGAGGCCTAGAGTACTTTAGATGTTACCCCAAATCAACATTTCTTGTTTCTGCATTATATTTAATTGGGTGAAGGATGCAGTGTATGTATTTCAATAGTTTTTTTAGGTAAACTGCAAGTAATTTTCTTAAAGGAATTTAACGAATAGGATAAATATCATTAGTTGTTGAGGCCTAGAGCACATTAGATGCTACCCTTCAACATTTTTTGTTTTTGCATTATATTTAATTGAGTGAAGGATGCAGTGTATGTATTTCAATATTTTTTTTAGTAAGCTGCAAGTAATTTATTCAAAGGAATTTAACGAATAGGAGAAATATCATCAGTTGCTGAGGCTTAGAGCACATTAGATGCTACCCCAAATCAACATTTCTTTTCTGCATGATATTTAATTGAGTGAAGGATGTAGTGTATGTATTTTGATATTTTTCATAGTAAACTACAAGTAATTTGTTTAAAGGAATTTAACGAATAGTTGAGTGAAGGATGCAATGTATGTATTTCAATATTTTTCATAATAAACTGCAAGTAATTTGTTTAAGGAATCTAATGAATAGGAGAAATATCATCAATTGTTGAGGCCTAGAGCACATTAGATGCTACCCCAAATCAGCATTTCTTGTTATTGCATTATATTTAATTGAGTGAAGGATGCAGTGTATGTATTTCGATATTTTTCATAGTAAACTACAAGTAATTTGTTTAAATGAATTTAATGATTCAATATTTTTCGTAGTAAACTGCAAGTAATTTGTTTAAAGGAATTTAACAAATAGGAGAGATATCATCAGTTGTTGCTGTAGGGATTCTGGTTTAGGAATTTTCACACATTGGTCCAAAAATTATTGAGTATTATTGTGTGTGTGAATCTATTCTTCCAATGTTTTTATTTCTTCTGCAGTATTGTATTTGTGAAGGTTGCAGTGTATTTGTGAAGGTTGCAGTGTATTTGTTTCGATATTTAAAGTAGAACACAGTAAATAATTTGTTAATTTTATTTAACAAATAAAAGAAACTTAATTAGTTGTTATAGTAGGATTCAAGGTTTCCTAATTTTAACATGGTATCATAGCACAGATCGTAAGCTAGAGAGCTCAATAGCAGAAGGAAAGAGGAATTTCAAAGCTCTGCATAGGTAGTAGTTCAAAACCCTCAGAGAAAACACAGTTCCTTTGGCCAGGAGGGTCGAGATTTTTTGAGGAAAAATCTATTTCTCTAAGAGAGTCGATAGAGAAATTATATTTTCTATATCAAAGAGTACCAAAGGTAGAGGGAGAAAAAACATTTTCCTTGCATAGCAGATCTTTAGTTGGGACACAATTATTTTGCAGCAGTTTGCTAGAGCAAAATAGTGCCGGAAGGAAGAAAGAGCACACATTGAGGGAATTCTTTTCTCAGGGGACTTCTAGCACAAAAGTTCTATTTTTCTTAGCAAAGAAGCAGTAGATGTGAGCAAATTTTTACCACTCCAGCAGGGAGTCCATAGAGCAAGTCAACAGTTGTGCAAAGGAGAAGAGGAGGAATTCGACATTTTTACAAAGATGGCATCAACAGGCTAAGAGATCAATATTGATTGGAGGGAGCCTCCAACTATGTGATTTGGAAGGCAAGAATATCTTGTCTTCTAGATGATTATGTGTTAATAAAGGTTGTCATTGATGTGAATGTGGCATTGACCAAGATGTCAATATTCTTGAGATGCCTAGTTCTAGATGATGATGTCAGTACTCTTGTTTGACAAGGATATCATAAATGAAGATGTCAAACCATTAATGAAGAAGTCCTAAGGATCCCTTGAACTAACTATAATGTTACATATCTAGGCCTTAACGCTTGATGACATATGGATTCATACACTTGATGATGTCATACACTAAATGAATGCCCACAATTGATGATGGCACTTGATGAAGGTTGGAAGACTAGATGATGATGTGGAAGATCTCATTTGATGGTTGAAAGACTACCATGGAACTTTTCTAAGAATGTTGCCTATGACGTATCACTGCACCATTCTATGATGACACAAGATTATACACTCATTTTTGGATAATTCATGATGACATTATCATCCTACGATGATGAAGAAGTCAAACAATGAAGAAGCCAAACAATGGGGAAGCCATATTGTCCTAATCATTTTCTGCACTAAATAATTCAAGGATAGTCACAAAGAAAAATAATTCTTGCAACTTTAGAGGCAACCTTTCTGTTGACACCTAATCCTTGTGATTGGGTAAATATATGTAAATAAATAAATGAGAAATGTGAACAATCATCGGGAGATGAACTGAACAGTCTTTCCCTCATGTATATAATAGACCTACCTGATTGAATGAATAATACAAATCAGTTTTTACTTAATGGAGTTACTGCCTGGCCTAACATGGTATCAAAGCCAACTCCTTTTTTTAGCCTTTATGTCTTTGTAACTCTTGGTCTGCTCCACTACTCCCCATATAATTCAGTGATTGAGTGTCTGTATTCCTGTCTGACATTGCCTGCGTTCTGTCTGACATACCTGCGCTCTTTGTCCATAAACATTTTATAAATTCGCTTCCAATATAATTGTTTGTGTCAGGTGTCTGACCTTTTCTGTCAAGACTACCCACACCATCTATCAAGCCTACTATTGTTACGCTGCCATATTCACATGGTATTCATATTCCTTTACCTGCTCTCTATTCATATTCCGTGAGAGCTGGCATTCGAACTGTTGCCTCCTTTTCTGCTGAGGATGAGGTGATGAGCTTCTAACACCATCGTTGTTAAAGCTTAACACTGCTACACTCCTCACAGGTGCCACGATAGAAGCCACATGAAACATATACAAAGAGAAAATAATATTTCCTTGTGTTCACCTTGAAAGTCGATGAACGGATAACGTCGTCATCTGTTCTGAGCTTCTTTTCAAGTTCTTGCATGGACTTTGGCTTGGGAAGTATGTGAATAGTAGGTATATCCCGTCCAAATATGTGTTTGATTTACCTGGCATATTTTTTCTTTATAGCATATGCTAGTGGAATCATACCTCGATTGAATACCTCAACACCCATGCCACCTCCAGCAACAATTATCTCCTCGTATCTCTGAGTTTGGGCAAGGTGCTTCTCTTCTGAGACATCAAGTCTCTGCACAGCCATGGTCTCATAGTATTGGAGTAAATCCTATCGTTGATTCTTGGGATCGTTTGCGCCTCCAGGGGCGTTTGTTTTGCTAGCCTGACATGGTTCCGTTGACATGGTAGGGGCATTTGAAAGGTGACATTTGAACGCTAGCCTGAGCACACAGCCAATAATTCCAAGATAATTTTCTCAACAAGCATTTTTTAATTGTAGAAGTAGCAATAATTGTTTTATTGAATTTTGTTGGCCTGAGGACACATCCAATAATTCCAAGATAATTTTCTTGGCAAGAATTTTTTAATTGTAGAAATAGCATAATTGTTTTATTGAATTCTGACAGTACGCAATGCCAGTGGCAATATGTAGTTCGCAATCAAAGAAAAGAAGGTCTTAACATTGTGAAAGCAACACAACATTCAGTAACATTTTATTATATAATCCTATATTGATATGGTAGACTGTTTGGTGGAGGCAGAACATCCATGATGCATTGAGCTCTTTTAAAAGGAGGCCGTATGGTATGAATAATTGGACTTGTATGTTGCATATGCATTGAATTTTTTTATTGGTGGCCGTGTACGTTTTGAAGGTCATTTTTTCTCTGTGTATTGAAGCTGTGATGGTTGTGATTCAATGGGTACATGAAAACCTTGTGTTAGAAGTTTTAGTGGATGATAATGCCCTTTGAGAATGCCCTTTTGAGTACATATTTACTGTATATTGGCAGAAGTATTTTTCTATCAGCAAAACTACTTTTTTACAGAATGCATTCAATCATATCCATGGTGGGAATAGTTCTCACTGGCAAGGAGAACTATCCTGAATGGTCTCAGATGATAAAACACCATCATTTTCAATGGGTTGTGGAAAGGAATGTGTGTCGGAGACGGAGACAATGACCCAGTATATCCTACCTTAGACAAAGAGCTCATCATTTGGGAAAACAAGAACAACAAAGCTTATGCATTAATTGCAGCATCTGTAAATGAAGAGGTGAGTCGCCATATTTCATCATATTCAACTGCCTTTGAAGCCTTACAAAGCTGAAATAACTCTATGACTCACACTCTGCACTTGAAGTTGTTCAACTCATGATTAAACTCTTCACTCTTGAACTGCAAAATAATGATCCTCTTTGCTCTTGCATCTGAAGTAAAGTCTATAATGCATGATATCAAATCTACTAAGGTTGAATTGGATATTCCTCTTATCACTTTTCTCAAGGCACTTTATCCTACTTCAATTATCTTGAGTCATTGCAAGCAAATGGAAATCTCAAAGATATAACCTTTGACTCTCTTGTGAAAAAGTTTACTGAAAGAGAGAAAGCTTTTGGAAAGAAGACATCCCCTGAATCTTTTGAAGAGACGGTGTGCCTTGCTCATAAAGAAAAACATTATGCTCAAGATTCTACAAGAGGAAGAGGTGGATGAAGAGGAAGAGGAAGATATTTCAGAGGCAAGGAAGGAAAACATTCTCAAGGAGAAAAGGCATATTTGCACTACATTCGCTGCAAAAGAAATGGATCACATGATGCCTATACATGCAAGCTACCATGGGACAAAATTGAGCAGAAAATAAATCGAAAAAAAGTTAAAACTGATGATACAGAAAAAGGTAAAGCACCTGAATCCGCTCACTATGTTGAGGCACAATGTAACATTGGAGTAAATGAAGATCTGTTTAATTCTTCACTTGCTTCTTGGAAAAATGATTGGTTGCTTGATTCAGGAGTAACCTGTCACATGACTCATAGAAAAGATTTTTTTGAAGATTTCACTGACAATGTTGATGGAGTAGTATACTTTGTAGATCAATCAAAAATCAAGCCATCAGGGCTTGGCACAATCAGGCTTAAACTGCCTGGTCTTCCAGAATTTCTTTTGGATCATGTTCTATATCTCCCACAACTCAAGAGAAACTTGTTGTCCTTGGTCCACATCCGCCAGCAAGGTCACTCCATTCATATGTTTGATGGAAAGATTGAGGTAAGAAAAGCATCTTACCACTCACTTGTCATAAGGGGAATAGAAGAAAAAAGGATTCTCAAACTACAAGGAACCTCTGCTCATGCACATCATTTCCCATACAATTCTCATCATGAAGAAGGTACAATTCCATCAAGTTTATTATGGCATGCTAGATTTGGACATTTGAACTATGACAGTCTCCGCCTGTTGAAGAAAAATGGTGTTGCTAGTTTGCCTACAATTCCTTTGAAACTTAAGCAATGTGATGCTTTCATTCTAGGAAAGCATAGCAAATAGTCTTTTCATGATTCACATTCAAGAGCACATAGGAAACTTGAACTCATTCATTCAAATTTATGTGGTCCAATTCCTGTTCCTTCTACAAATGGAAATAAATATATCATGACATTTATTGATGACTACACCAGAATGTGTTTCGTTTATTTATTGAAGAAAAAATTTGATGCTTTTCAAACATTCAAGAATTTTCATAAATGGATTGAAAATGATGCACAATCTCATATTGGGTGATGAAAAAAGATCTTGGGGTAAGCCCAAAATCCCTTTTCATGTAAAAATCGAGTCTGGGCCTGTGGGTTATGGCCCACAAGTCTCTTCGGAAGCATTCTAATATAACTTTGTCTGATTACAACTGTGGATCTTCATTAAAATCGCACATCCATACATAGGAGAAAATAAATATAAAAACAATAGATGTGTGAAGTCTTAATACCCCATGCCACTCATAATACAAATTACTAGAAATATATGTAAAATTCAATCCACACATATGGATTTAAAAATATATTCAACCGCCTTTGTAGCTATCAGCAGATCCACATTCTACGATCCGATGCAATCGGAATCCGATGTGATTGCAATCCGAAATCGCTCATTACAGGTTTCAACAATTCTGAGTCATACACATCCGTATATACAATCGTCCCATAAACCTCGGCGGTCCATAGCTCCGTCTTGCTCCAATTCAATACGTTCTCCGCTGCGATCAAACTGTGTAGGATTGTCTCCTTAGAGAAACACCAATCAATAGCGTCCCACTGTACAACTTCACCATGCACAAAGTCTGGAAAGTCATCGTGATTAATATAATCCCGAGCCTTACAAAACCAGAAACGCTTCACGTGCATTTTCCTGACATATATGGATTCACCTTCGTTCCAATCTCTGTGAAGTCATTCTTTATGTTTCGGTTGTTAAACTGCGCACTGCCAGGATGACATTAAACCACATTCCTATTAGAAGTACAGATTGAAACCCACATCAGGCAACTGCTAACCCGCAATCCTCACTTGCTCTTACTATATATCAGTTAAACATTAAATTAGCTCGTCATCGATGATCGATGATCGATCCAACACGCAACACAGGATTTACAGATAACGTACACAACACTAAAGCATGCTTTCATATAAATACAGATCAATTACATATTAAGGCATTTCAGCCTTAAGAAACGAGCTTGCGCTTGACTACATATTTTTCCCTCACTCAGATTTTCCTCACAAAACAGATCCCTCACGTCCTCAAATCTCTGTCTTATATAAGAATGTATGATCGGAAGGATCGATAAGATCTGATCCTTATTTTCCTCAAACAAAAGCTCCTTAAATACATGCACACAAATAACAATATCCATTAAATCCTCTTTAAATCTATTTTAGAACAGATTTTCCTCCTATTTTCTAGCTTGACTGTCCATGTCTTCATCGCTCCTCTTGGATTCCTCTTTAAATTAAGAAAAGGGTCAGATGCTCCTGCATCAGACTCCTGAGGTAAAAAAAAAAAATTCCTGAGGTAAAAAAAAAAATTTATGACCTCCTGGTCATATACTTCTCCTGGTCCTTAGCAAAATCTACCCACTGCATTTCTTCAGTGGAACTGCTTTCATGATCTTCTGTGAGCTGCAACCAACCTCTGTAGTAATAGTCTCCTCTCTGTTACACGATACCTCACCAAGCCCTCCGCACTCGGTCTTTTGGCATCCTTCTGGTTCTCCTCTCTGGAACCAATTGAGCACACCTTGCTCTAGGTTGCTGCAAATCTTCTCACCTTTCGCTACTGCCATCTGCACGACGGTAAGATCATAAACTCTCCAACTTTAACACAATTGTACCTCTTTATCCTTTGCTTGCATTCTTCTTTCTTCTCACAGGAAATCCTTTCCCTGCTCTGATACCACTTGATGAAAAAAGATCTTGGGGTAAGCCCAAAATCCCTTTTCATGTAAAAATCGAGTCTGGGCCTGTGGGTTATGGCCCACAAGTCTCTTCGGAAGCATTCTAATATAACTTTGTCTGATTACAACCGTGGATGTTCATTAAAATCGCACATCCATACATAGGAGAAAAGCAATATAAAAAAAATATATGTGTGAAGTCTTAATACCCCACGCCACTCATAATACAAATTACTAGAAATATATGTAAAATCCAATCCACACATATGGATTTAAAAATATATTCAACCGCCTTTGTAGATATCGGCAGATCCACATTCTACGATCCGATGTGATTGCGATCCGAAATCGCTCATTGTAGGTTTCAACAATTCTGAGTCATACACATCCATATATACAACCGTCCCATAAACCTCAGTGGTCCATAGCTCCATCTTGCTCCAATTCAATACATTCTCCGCTGCAATCAAACTGTGTAGGATTGTCTCCTTAGAGAAACACCAATCAATAGCGTCCCACAGTAAAACTTCACCATGCACAAAGTCTAGACAGTCATCGTGATTAATATAATCTCGAGCCTTTCAAAACCAGAAACACTTCACGTGCATTTTCCTGACATATATGGATTCACCTTCGTTCCAATCTCTGTGAAGTCGTTCTTTATGTTTCGGTTGTTAAACTGCACACTGCCAGGATGACATTAAACCACATTCCTATTAGAAGTACAGATTGAAACCCACATCAGGCAACTGCTAACCCGCAATCCTCACTTGCTCTTACTATATATCAGTTAAACGTTAAATTAGCTCGTCATCGATGATCGATGATCGATCCAACACGCAACACAGGATTTACACATAACGTACACAACACTAAAGTATGCTTTCATATAAATACAGATCAATTACATATTAAGGCATTTCAGCCTTAAGAAATGAGCTCGCGCTCGACTACATATTTTTCCCTCACTCAGATTTTCCTCACAAAACAGATCCCTCATGTCCTCAAATCTCTGTCTTATATAAGAATGTATGATCGGAAGGATCGATAAGATCCGATCCTTATTTTCCTCAAACAAAATCTCCTTAAATACATGCACACAAATAACAATATCCATTAAATCCTCTTTAAATCTGTTTTAGAACAGATTTTCCTCCTGTTTTCTAGCTTGACTGCCCATGTCTTCATCGCTCCTCTTGGATTCCTCTTTAAATTAAGAAAAGGGTCAGATGCTCCTGCATCATTGGGTCTATTCGCACTAACAATGGAAAATAATACACATCAAATGAATTTGAAAACTATCTTCGCCAACATGGGATCAAACATCAAACAACTCTAACTTATAATCCCCAACATAATGGTGTAGCTAAAAGAATGAATAGGACAATCTTAAATATGGTACCATCCCTGCTCTTCTTAAAAAATGTAAAGATAATGTTTTGGGCTGATGTTGTTCTATGTGCTGCATATATAAAGAATAGATGTCCATCTAATGCTATAAGAAACAAGACTCCATATGAAATGTGGTATGGACATGTTCCTTCGGTAAAGCATCTCAGGGTCTTTGGTTCCACCTGTTATGCCTTGATACCAAAGGTACAACTTGGTGCTAGAAGTCATAAGTGTATCTTCTTGGGGTACTCAAACACCTCCAAAGCATATCGCCTCTATGATGAAGTAAATAAGAAGTTTGTTGTATCTAGAGATATAATTTTTCTTGAATCATCCAAAACTAACAATGTTGTTGAGCAAAAACTTGATCGCTTGGATAGATTCGCAAAAGCAAAATCATTTCAAGAATTTGATAATCAGATTCCACATCTTAAAGGGGGGATTCCTATACTAGATCAACATGTGGAATCTTCTTCTGAAGAACACTCTCCCCCACATGAAACTCCAACAACGGATGAGGCTTTATGTGATGTAATTGATAGAATTGGGAGACTCAATCTTGATTCAATCCCAACTCAATCAATGGATCAGCCTGGACCATCTCAGAAAGGTCCCCAAAGTGGCTAACAAAGACACTTGAAATTGTTCATCCTGATGAAGTTGGAAAGACAAGAACCAAAAATTCAAACCGGCAAAATGGAGGTGATGTAGATGACTCTAATTCACTTGTTGATATGGATGTTCCTTATGATTGTGAATTGAACTTGTCTATAGATTTTGAACCAACTTCCTTCAAATAAGTTTCTTCTCATGATGAATGGAAAGAAGCGGTGCAAAAGGAGTATGATGCCCTCATAAATAACAACACTTGGAAGCTAATTGATCCTCCATTAGGAACCAAACCAATTGGCTACAAGTGGGTCTACAAGAACAAGTATAAAGTTGATGGCTCACTTGACAAGCACAAAGCTAGGCTTGTAGCAAAAGGTTTTGCACAGAAGGAAGGAATCGATTATGAGGAGACTTTTTCCCCCACAGCAAAATGGGCTATCATCCGAACACTCTTTGCACTAGTAGCTCAGAATGGTTGGAAAGTCCATCAAATGGATGTAAAAATTGTTTTCTTGAAAAGAGATCTAAAAGAGAATGTTTTTATGTCCCAGCCTAAAGGATTTGATGTGAAAGGACATGAACATAAAGTATGCAAACTTGTGAAGTCATTGTATGGCCTCAAACAAGCACCGCAAACCTCGTATGAAAAAATAACTGAGCATCTTTTGAAACTCAATTTCAAACATTTTGATCTTGATGATGCAACTTTATTTGTCAAGAAAGTTGGAAAAACAGTTGTATATCTTGTGGTATATGTAGATGATCTTTTGATGACAGGGAACAATGAAAGCTACATTGCATTCATAAAGAAGGAATTGGGGAAAAGTTTTGAAATGACTGACTTGGGCTATGTTCATTACTATCTTGGCATTGAAGTAACCCAACATCCAAAGTCCATATTTCTTTCTAAAAAAAAATACATTAGAGATCTGTTGAGAAAGTTTGGCATGACAGAGTGCAATACTCTTACTACTCCAATGGAACAAAACTTAAATCTCACATCTATTGAAGGAAAGGAATTTGAGGATGCAACAAAGTATAGACAGCTTGTAGGAAGTCTCAACTACCTAACTACTACCAGACCAAACATTTCATTTGTTGTTGGAATCCTCTCTAGGTTTATGAAAAAGCCTTGCGAGGGACATTGATCTCCTACAAAAAGAGTTCTAAAGTACTTGAAGGGAACTCAATACTTTGGAATCAAGTACACACAGGTGGATAACTACAGCTTGATCAGATACTCTGATTCAGACTTCGATGGAAAAAAAGAAACTGGAGTATCCACTTCAGGATATGTTATGAGTCTTGGATCAAGAGCTGTCTCTTGGAGATCACACAAACAATCAGTTCCAACAAATTCCACAACATAAGCAGAATACATGGTAGCAACTGAAGCAACAAAAGAAATTGTGTGGCTCAGGAAAATTCTTGAAGATTTGCAGGTAAAACAAGTGCAATCAACTCCACTCATGATTAACAACACCTTTGCAATAAATTTGGCCAAGAACCCAAAGTTCCATGATCGGACAAAGCACATCAATACTAAATATCATTTGATTCGACATCATGTTGAGGCCAAAACAATCCATCTCCGTCATTTTTCCACAAATGAGCAAATTGCAGACATCTTCACCAAAGCGCTTGGAAGAGAAAAGCTTGAACGATTCAGAACGATGCTTGGACTCACCAACATCCCTTCAAATTAAGGGGGGGAATGTTGACACCTAATCCTTGTGATTGGGTAAATATATGTAAATAAATAAATGAGAAATGTGAATAGTCATCTGGAGATGAACTGAACAGTCTCTCCCTCATGTATATAACAGACCTACCTGATTGAATGAATAATACGAATCAGTTTTTGCTTAATGGAGTTACTGCCTGGCCTGACACTTTCAACATGGAACCTAGACCATTTGAAGGGGGATTTTTTCTTCTTTCCAATGAGCCCTTACTTGCCTCGAAACACCCAATAGTTTGTAAGATATTGAATTTTCAAATTAAAAAATATATTTTTTGATAGTGAGCCAACCTACACTCGTTAACACATGTCAGCCTATTCTCCAACACTTGTGTCTTTTCATTAAAGATCAAAACCACTATAAATATCAATTCAAACTGCATTTCTCCTCCAATATTTTTTTGGTCTTTATCATAGAATACTACAACAGCTCGGTCTACAGTGAAGAAAAGGTGAGAAAAGAAACATAATTAAGTGAAAAGGCAACATTGGATTTTCTGTTTGGGTCTAATACACTACAGAATAGCAAGGACATTGCTATGGCTCGGATCTCTTGCTGAAATTGCAAAAGCCTCTCGAACTGTGCATTAGCTTATACCTTTGATCTGTGGTGCCTTAACATCACCTTAACTCGGTCCTGTTACAACTATCATTATCTTGGATTGTGTTAAACTCATTACCTCGGACAATGGTGGATTTTCCTCAGACTGTGGTGGATTCTCCTAAGACTATAGTGGCAGATCTTGACTATGGTGCAGTGTGGTGCAACTATCTATTTTACAATGGCTCAACCCTCTTAATTTTGACGGTGGAAAATTATAGTGAATACTTCGACCTTCATCTTCGACAGTGGTTACACTTGCTGGTTCGGATTTCTTACCTTGAATTGTGGTATAGCCTCCTATGCAACATCTTATCCTAGCTCCCTTACTGTACAATGGTTCGGATCTCCTAGGATTGTGACTATAGTGCCTCAAATTCTTGAGCAGTGGGTAGTGTAGTATCATTTACAGTGTGATTCCTTACCTCGGTGTGGACTGTGACTATGATAGCTTGACTATGTTGCAGCAACTTTTCATTGACTGTGTCTCAGATATCTCTTACAAAGTAATCTCCTTTGTGGACAGTCTTATTGTGTGTGTACCCAAAGCTACACTTGAATTGTGGATCAGTCTATTAAAGATAATTTAAGTCAAGGAGAAGTAATGTCAAGTACAAGTTAAACACAAGAGAAGTCAAATACGATTGAAGGAGCTCTGTTCTTTGAAGATCCTTTTTTGGAGCACATTGACAACACTTTGAGGCATTTTGGTTGAAGTATCTTTGAAGCCATTATTAGGACAGCTGCTTGGAAGACCTTGTCCAGAACTTGTGCAATTGATTGAAGATACGCATTGATTGAAGTTTCAGATATACCCTTGAAGACCATGATGCATAAACCATCACGAGGGACCTTGGAGAATTGTGTTTTGGGTACCATGAAGAACAATAGGGACACCTTCATGTGAAGATCAAGGTTGTCATTGATGATGTGATGTGGAGACTAAGTGAAGGGATAACTCAAGATTGACAGGGGTCATTGAAGAAGACATTGGGAGCAGTGAATTATAACCAAATATATCTTAACGAAGTAAAGCAAGGCTTGGAGCCCAAGAGGTTGGAGCGTTGAAAAGATAAGGTTGGGGCCTTGGAAGATAGGGTTGGAGCCCTAGAGGATCAGAGTTCTCAAGAAACTAGGTCGGAGCTTGCACTAGATATAGGGTTAGTGCCTCTAAATTAACAAGGTTGGAGCCTTGGAAGCCCAATTCAGTGCTTGGCAAAATATAGGTTGGAGCATGGAAGATTGAAAATCAGTGTCTTCATCTAGGGTTAAAGCCCTATATATATTGTACTTGATTTATTGTAAAGAAGAAATTAATAAAAGCTTTTATTCTTATTGTTCATTTTATGTTCTAAATAAAAATGTTCTAACTTGTAAAAATAACAATTGAAAATAAATATTGATTTGGTTGAAGTATCTTTGAAGCCATTATTGGGACAGTTGTTTGGAAGACCTTATGTAGAACTTGTGTAATTTATTGAAGACACACATTGATTGAAGTTTCGGAGACACCCTTGAAGACCATGATGCATAAACCATCATGAGGGACCTTGGAGAATTGTGTTTTGGGTACCATGAAGAACAACGGAGACACCTTCATGTGAAGATCAAGGTTGTCATTGATGATGTGATGTGAAGACTAAGTGAAGGAATAGTTAAAGATTGATAGGGGTCGTTGAATAAGACATTGGGAGCCGTGAAGTATAACTAAATATATCTTAAAGAAGTAAAGCAAGGCTTGGATCCCGAGAGGTTGGAGCCTCAAAAAGACAAGGTTGGTGCCTTGGAAGATAGGGTTGGGACCTTAGAGGATTAGAGTCCTCAAGAAACTAGGTCGAAGCATGAACTAGATAAAGGACTGGAGCCCTTGAGGTTGGTGCCTCTAAATTAACAAGGTTGGAGCCTTGGAAGTCCAAGTCAGTGCTTGGAAAAATATAGGTTGGAACCTGGGAGATTGAAGATTAGTGTCTTCATCTAGGGTTGGAGCCCTATATATATTGTACTTGATTTATTGTAAAGAAGAAATTAATATAAGCTTTTATTCCTATTGTTCATTTTGTGTTCTAAATAAAAGTGATCTAACTGGTAAAATAACAATTGAAAATAAATATTTATTTGGTTAAAGTATCTTTGAAGCCATTATTGGGACAAATCTTTTGAAGACCTTGTGCAAAACTTGTGCAATTGATTGAAGGCACACATTGATTGAAGTTTCGGAGACACCCTTGAAGACCATGATGCATAAACCATGTTGGAGAGGTAAATCCCCTCTACGGATATAGGTGATCCCTACTAGCCCAGAACGGGTCTAGCAACAATTAAACAATGCTATCACACAAGTTCCTAATTGCAAATAAAAGGTAGGTGATGAAGACCTACTTGGTTTCCAACGCTTTTTTTTGTAGAAGAGACGTCACCCACGCTCCTTTTTCTTGGCCGGTGACAATCCTCCACTATCTTCGTGAATGGACACCTGCACACAAAGAGAACAACACAAACACAAGCGTGAAATCTAATATATGCAATTATACATCAGTCAGGAAGGATATAATTCAACATCAACCATTACAATTACAACGAGAATGGAACCATAATGATAGTCATCTATTATTAATAATCAACAAAGGAGAATACAACCAGCGTCCTGACGTCAAGTCCTCCTTTGGCTGGGTGCTCAGATACACAAGTCTTGCAAAGCTTGAGGGGATGAGGGACAAGCCTCTCTCTCTTTGGTGACAAGATCTCCTTACTTAGGTAAAGCCTTATGGACACAAAGAAGGCTCTTGCAACTCTAATCTCTTGATATATTCCTTTCAGCACAAGTATTGCCACTAGAATCAGAACTCAACAACTAGCTTGCTCAAGGCATGGAGACAAGCTTTTATAGATGAAAAGGAAGAGATAAGATCAATCACAACAATAATGGATTTGGCTTCATCACTTGGAAACTTCTATGGAATGGTGGCAAACTACTTCCCATTCAAGGAGATTCGAAGCCAAACCATCCTCACTTAACTTCGATTCAGTTGGTGAATGAGTTGGATAGAACTTTCAGAAGTTGATTAGTTCAAAACTTTGCCCAAAAAGGTTGGCGCGATTGCGACTCTGGGACAGAGTGCTAATGGCGCGCCCCTTTTATAGGATTTTCCCCATTGGCGCGGGCATAACACAGTGGTCCAGCGCTAATGTAAAAAGGGTTGTTTTTAAGGGCAAGGAGTAGGAGATGTCTTCAGGGCATATGCAACTCATGTTCATAGGTGAATGATGCAAGTGGTTTCAAGTCTTGTCACTTCTCACAAGTCCCGGAATGAGTCCTCCAAGATGCAGAAGAGGGGTAACAGGGACGGTGACAAACGGTGACAAATTATTGTGTAACAAACCATCACCAAGGACCTTTGAGAATTGTGTTTTGGGTACCATGAAGAATAGCATAGACACCTTCATGTGAAGATCAAGGGTGTCATTGATGATGTTGTGAAAATTCTACCACTGCATCAACTGATTTACTTTTCCTACTTATTTCATCATAAGTTATTCATGAAATTACTTCAACAAACATTAAAATAAATACTGCTGCAGATATCACATCGTAATATAGAAACAAAAATATGTACACATTGACACAATTATTTTGGACTAATGTCCCCGGAAAAACCCAATGTGGGAAAACCAGTGCAATAAGGGATATTTTATTATTCAACAATTTTATTGTACAACAGGGTGCCAAACTGGCTTACCCACAAGTAGAAAAACTTCCAGCACTTTCCTCTAACCTATGTTATAGCTTGAAACCCTGTGCATCATCCTAAAACCCTCTGCGTAAGCCTACTAAGGCTCTGCACATGTCACTCCTGCAACCTCTGCGTGGATGACACAAGCCCTTCTAGCTTTGCGCAGTCTTTGTTGCCTCTGCGTGGCTTCCTCTAGCTCTGTGTCTGCCTCTTTTACGCTGATATCCAATCTCTCTATTCTATACTTGCTGCCTCCTGATTGCTCTCCACACCACTAGTTCAATTTCTCAGCAAACCCCGCTCCAAAAAGTGAACTGACTGGTCTCCCTTAGTGTGTTCTCCAAGTGCCCCTCAAGCCTCCTCTTATACTTTTTCTGTTGACATCTCAACAGCTGAGATTAAGTCCCTAATCAACAGCTAAGATTATATATGGCTTGATCCATGCCTTTTGGACCATTCTAACACAGATTCATATTAATACACATTAATATTTTATTTTCCCTACGTTTAGACTTAGGGACTACATTTAAAATATTAATTATTTTAATATCTCCTAATCTGTTTAGAATCTGCCCAAACACTTTCTGGGTATTGGAGATCTCATGTGCCTCAACCTCTCCACCAAATTTCATGGCTAGAGAACATTTGATTCCACGCCAAATCAACACTCCCTCTTAGCGAGGATTATGCTCTAGCAATACTCCTCACTGAGTATTACTCTAATCATCCGGCATTGGTACCTGTGTTGATGCTAGGCCTCCCTGCCCAACATCCTCTGCACTGTTGCAACCTGTACTACTACCCATGGTTCTGTCACTACCACTTCTACATCTGTATGACAACTCCATCTGCATCCATGTTGTTGCTGGTCCTTTCTCCCAGCACTGCATCTCCACTACACCTTCCTCTGCATCTGTGTTGTTGTTGGTCCTTTCTCCCATCACTACATCTTCATTGCAACTCCCTCTACATATGTGCTATTGTTCATCCTTTCTCCCAACACTACATCTACACTGCAACTCCCTCTTCATCTGTGTTTTTTCTAGTTGTTTCTCCCAATGCTACATCTGCACTGCAACTCCCACTTCATTCGTGCTGCTAACACACTACTTCTGAAAGGGGTTCTTTACCATCCCCATATTTTCTCTGAAGTAGTCAAATTTTGACTTTCCAAGGACCTTGGTGAGGAAATCTGCCACTTGTTCCCCTATAGGAGTGTAGCTCAATTGTACAGCTCCATGTTGGACACAACTTTTGACAAAGTGGCATTGGATATCAATATGCTTTGACCTATCATGAAATACTATATTCTTACAGAGTTTGATGCAACTTTGATTATCAGACATGATCCTGGTCTCCTCCATATTTCTTTTGAATAGGTTTACCAGCACTTTTCTAATCCATATGGCCTCACATAAAGTTGTGCTTGCTGCCATATATTCTACCTTAGATGAGCTCAGAGCCACAGACTTCCGTTTCCTACTGCACCAGGAGGTTATTCATGATCCAATGTTGAAACAGTACCCTGAGGTACTTTTCCAATCCACTGAACTTCTTGCCCAATCTACATCATTAAATCCACTCAACCTGACATCCTTCCCCTTGTTGTACAAGAGCCTATAATCAACTGTTCCCTGTAAATACCTGAGAACGTGCTTGGCTGCTACCCAGTGAGCCCTCTTTGGTTCCACCATGAACTGACTAAGGGTGTTGATAGCGTAGCAAATATCTGGCCTAGTATTGACTAGATACATCAAGGACCCTATGAGTTATTGGTATAGGGTGGGATCGACATCCTTGTCCTTTGATGCATTAATCTTCTTCCAGTTGGTGATCATTGGTATAGCCATAGGTCTATAGTCTCACATCACGAACCTTTTCAAAATTTTTGTAGCATACCTTCCTTTCCCAAGGAAGATTTCTCCTGCCAAACTCCCAACCCTATAAAATAGTGCATTCATCCCATATCCTTCATATCGAACTCTGTGGCTAGATTCTTCTTGATGTCTTCAATGAGTCTGGATGATCCTGTCAGGAAGAGATCATCCACATATAATACTAAGATAAGTGGCTCACTCTCTATGACCAGATAGTAGAGATTCAGATCCGCATCACTCTTGACAAATCCCATCTTCTACAAGTAGCCATCTATTCGATGATACCACGCTCTTGGTGCCTGCTTTAGCCCATACAAGGCTTTCTTCAGTCTACATACATGAGACTTCTTCTCATGAGTTTCCAAGCCCTCTGGTTGTTTAATGTATACTTCTTCTTCTATTACCCTATTCAGAGATGTCGTCTTGACATCCATTTGATGGATCTCCCATCCCATCTGGGCTACAAGAGATATCACAGTCCTAATAGATGTATACCTAGCTACCGGGGCAAAGGTTTCCTCATAGTCAATCCCTTCCTTTTGAGCATACCCCTTAGCCATAAACCTAGTCTTGTATTTTTCAATATTGTCGTCCACAACATATTTGATCTTGTAGATCAATCTTGAACCTACCACAGATCTGTCTTGAGGCCTTAACACCACATCCTAGACATCATTTACCATTATGGAGTTATACTCCTCCACCATAGCATCTAGCCAGACCTAATGTTGAGCTGCCTCGTTGAAGTTGGTAGGCTCTCCATCCTGAGTTACTAATGTCCAATACCTATTTGGCTGTTTTCACTCCCTTTAATTGTTCCTTGGCTATCTGATGAAGTTCTCTGCATCATGCAAAATCTAACAAAGTTCCCTGTCGGTTCTTCCTCTGCTAACAGGTGTTTCTGTTTGCTCCTCTTCCTCATCCTGAGAATCTTCCTGATTTGAGGAAGGATTCTTCACTTCCATTGGTTGAAGAGGCATGACCAACAGATCCTATTTCGACTGCTCCTTGGAAGGAATTTTGCGAGATCTTCTCAAAGCTCTATCATCCATGAACTTTACATCTCGTCATACTACTACCTTCCTTCTCCCTGGAAGATAGATCCTATATGCCTTAGTGTTCTCGCGATATCCTACCAAATACCGCTTTTCTTCAGCCTGAACCAACTTCTTCCTCTTTTCTTCGAGTATGCAACAATATGTCAAACTCCCAAATATCTTGATATGACTGACTTCAAGTGTCTTCCCAGTGAAGAATTTCTCTAGAGTAATCTTGCCCAATGCCCGATGAGGAGTCCTATTCTAAACATAGACATTTGTGTTTCATGCTTTTGCCCACACAATTTTTGGAATATCCTGATCATACAACATGGCCCTAGTTGCTTCTACAATAGTCCTATTTTTCCTTTCTGCCACCCTATTCTGCTCCGGATTGTAGGGAGATATCCACTCTCTTCTGATGCCCTTCTTAGCGCAAAAATAAGTGAAGTCCTTATCGACATATTCTCCACCATTATCTGACAATACTTTTATTTTATTACCTATCAAATTCTCCACTAGAGCCTTGAACTCCTTGGATTGACAGAAAACCTCATCTTTAGTTTTCAAAAAATAGATCCAAGTTTTCCTCGAGTGGTCATCAATGAAAGTAAGGAAATACTTAGCACCATTGAGAGCTTTGATGGACATAGGTCTGCAGATATCTGAGTGTATCAATCCTAGTACACTCTTGGCCCTATGGTTGCTCCTAGGAAATGCTGCCTTGGCATACTTTCCTAGAGCACATCCCTTGCATACATCATCTCGTTCCGTACTCAGATTCAGAACTCATGTTACAGTGCTCCTGAGATTTCTCAAAGCTCCATGGTTCAAGTGACCAATACTTCTGTGTTGTAGTTAACTCAAGTCTTTGTCCCCATGATTACCTATTAGTGCCATTGGAGATTCTAGTTGTAATTTGTACAACCAATTACTTTTGATCCCAATCTCTGCTTTATTTTTCCATCTCGGGTGTTTGACGTATACCTTTTCCTTGATGAAGTAGATGTCATAGCCCTTGCCTTGTAGTTGTGACACAAAAAGCAAGTTCATCCCCAATCCTGGCACATGCAGCACATTCGTGGCACATAACTGCTCTCCCGATTATGTATGAAAAACTATGGTACCCTTTCCTACTGGAGTACACTTTGCCTTGTTCCTCATGGTGATCTGAAAGTTCATATTCTCTTCTCAATATTCTAAGAAACACTCCCTCATTCCCATCATATGCCACGGGACTCCACTATCTATAAACCATACTTCTGATGATGTAACACTAGTCATGCACGCCACTTCTTCTTCCAACCTGGAAACCAACATAGAGAAATCAAAATCTCTCTCTCTTGTGCAATATTTTGAAAATATGCGTGAGTCCCCTAAGGTGGATGCCTTTGTCTCATGGTCTCAACCCATAACTGATTTTCCCTTTCTGTCTCTGATTACTTGCTCTAATATCATGTGAAAATTCTACCATTGCAACACTTGATTTACTTTTCCTACTTATTTCATCATACGTTATTCATGAAATTACTTCAACAAACATTAAAATAAATATTGTTGTAGATATCACATCGTAATACAGAAACAAAAATATGCACACATTGACATATTTATTTTGGACTATTGTCCCTAGAAAAACCCAATGTGGGAAAACCAGTGCAGTAAGGGAGGATTTTATTATTCAAAAATTTTCTTGTACAACAGGGTGCCAAATTGGCTTACCCATAGATAGACAAACTTCCAGCACTTTCCTAAACCTAGCGTAGGCCCTACTGACCTCTGCTATAGCGTGAAACCCTCTACACAGCCTCTCTGGACTTCTGCGTCACTCCTGCAGCCTCTGCATGGATGATGAAGGCCTTTCTATCTCTGCACAATCTCTGCTGCCTTTGCATGGCTTCCTTTGGCTCTGTGTTTGCCTCTTCTGCGCTGATCTCTCATCTCTTTGTTCTGTACTTGCTACCTCCTAACTGCTCTACAAACCACTGGATCAATTTCTCAGCAAACCCCACTCCAGAAATAGAGCTGACTGGTCTCCCTCAGTGTGTTCTCCACTTGCCCCTCAAGCCTCCTCTTATACTTTTTCTATTGAAATTTCAACAACCTAGATTAAGTCCCTAATCAATAGCTAAGATTAGATCTGGCTTGATCAATGTCTTTTGGACCATTCTAACACAGATTCATATTAATACACATTAATATTTTATTTTCCCTAAGTTTAGACTTAGGGACTCCATTAAAAATATTAATTATTTTAATATCTCTTGCTCTGTTTAGAATCTACCCAAACCCTTTCTGGGTATTGGATATCTCATGTGTCCAAACCTCTCCACCAAATTTCATGGCTATATCACATCTAATGGTACCATAAATTAACAACACATAAACAAGACCCTCTACCTTCTGTGATCCCAACCTATTGCGCTTCACAGAATGAATAAAACCATAAGTGCTCCAATTCCTTTCTGTTGATGAAGAGCTTGCCACTTGTGAACACAAATGGCAAGGTTTTGCAAATGTACATGATTTTCTCCATGAAAAATCCACCACCGTGCTTCTCTCTTCCAAAGCTGATATATCTACATAATCATCTATTCCTGCAGCAAAAATAGAAAATTCTTCATTTACCTTCCTGTGTAGATGAGAAGGAAACATTCTCAAAAGGGATTTTTTCACCCCACTAGCCACCTCTCTATCCTTATGGGTGCCTTCCTCTTCCCATTGCTTTGAGCAATAAGCTCCTCATCATAAAATTTGGGGTTCAAGGCATGTGCTAAAGTGTTCAATGGAGCGTTGAAATTGTTGCACCTATCAACAATGATTTTCTTGACTAAACCAACAAAATGATCATCAACAAACAAAAGTTGTGGAGACTCTTGCGAAATGATTTCCATAGTTTTCTCATCCATGGAATCCATGTCATCATATACCTCCTCTAAGAAAGGTTGGTCAGTGTCAACACTCTGAACAAGATCAAATGTAGGGGTTGTGAAATTTAGCAAGAAATCTACCTTGTTCCACCAATCCTCATCAAGGCACAATCTATGAACCATATATCCCCACTCTGAATCTGCTTGTCTCCACTCAATCCAAAGTTGACTCACCACCATAAAAACTAATGCATGCTTAAACTCAACAAGGCAACACAACATCAGGAAGTTTGAGGCATATCTTGTCTCAACAACTTTTAATAACTCCAATTTGGAGTACTTTCGAAATACGGCTTGAGATTGGTGGTGGTTGGTGATGAATTTGACAATCTCCCTTGCTTCCCCTGTGATTTCCTTTATCACAGGAAGCTTTGTTATCGATCTCCTCTAAGATCATATTCAAATTATGGACAATGCATGGTGTCAAAAATATGTGGTCATATCTCCCCTCAATAATTAAACCTGCAGCTTTGCAAACTGGTGCATTATCTTGATAACTTGCACCACCTTGTTAGGCCCTATTTGTTCAATAGCTTTCATAATAACATCAGCAATAAACTGTGCATATTTTACCTCTCCTGAGCAGTCTTCTGCCTTGATAAACATTGCTCCTTTGGGGAAGTGGCAATGATATTTATCAATGGTCTGCGCCTTGTATCTGTCCATCCATATGAAACTATGGTAACCCCAGAGCTACTCCATGAAGAACAAATTGGTGAAAAAATATCCTCCACAAGCTCCTTCTCATTTTTGAGAAGCTGAGTTCTAACTTTCTCATAGTTGGGCCCCTTATACCCTTGAGCTTTATTAATCTCCCTTATCATATCTTTCAAGTAAGGAGAGCGAACAACATTGAATGGGATACCACATGCATAAATGCACCTAGCCACTATGGAATCAGTTTCTTCTCTGTCTTGCACATTCACCAATTTAGCAGTTCTACTATCCTGAACTGAAGGGCATACCCCTATAGTATTTTTTTTTGTGTTGGTTATTCATGTTGTTGAGTGGCACCAACTCTCCTCTTTCTTGCTTCAACTACAATGTTAGATGGAGCTTGAGGAGTAGCTTGAGTAAGCTCAGCATGCCTTCTCTTAATAACATCTGCCTCATCTTACTCTCTTTGATATGCCCTCCTTGCTAATGGATTTGTTATTTTCGTGCAACCCACAACCCCTTGTCCTCCTCCATGCAAAAGATGTGCCTTCACTCTTGGGTAGGATCCCTTGTATGAATTATTGCAAAGATTACAACGCCATTCCCATGAGCCACCACCTCCACATTTTTGAAGCTTCTAAACATGCCTCCAAAGAGGATAATATTCAGCCCTTGAGTTGGCCCTAGGGCTTGAACTTGCAACTGCACTTTGGTTGGAAGCCATTACCACAAAAATAAATAAATAAACAAATCTGTAAATAAAAAACGTTTTTCATATTTTTGGCAGCATAAACCCTCGAAAAATTGAAGAAATTGTAGGAAAAAACTAAGAAAATGGATGTTGCTTACCCAAAAAAATTTGATGTATCTAAAGCTATCCCAAAATGCCAAAAAGACAAGAGAAATATGGTTGTAGCTGAGCCAAAAAGCTAAGAATGTCGTAGCTAGAAACTCTGCACTCCAAATCTGCTGCTAAAATCACTCTCTTGCTGCTGAAATCTCCTTTGCTCACTGTTGAAAACACCCTAGCTAAAACCATTGCTCTCTTCCTTTCTTATCCTTTGCTAAAAATGCCAGTGTCCAAGAGAAACGACTTGCTCAATTGTGTGATGAGAGAATGAGGCGAAGGTCACTTTTATAACTTGAGAGAGGCATCTAAAAGCAACTAGAAGCCACTTTAGTTGCCCAATTAAAAAATAGAAAACAAAATAATAATAATAATAATAATCAATTTGCATGGGGAAACTCCATCGTATGACTGGGAAACTTGTTTCCGGCCGTATTGGCCACATTTCCTCATCAAGAAATGAGCTAATATGGTCGAAAATGAGTTTCTGGGCCATACCATACAAGTTTCCTCTTTTTCGTACCATACAGGTTTCCTCTTTTCCGTTTCGTTTCTGTACAGGAACGGACCCTAGACCCACGTTTC
>APFE031651152.1:55688-81343 GCA_000404065.3 Pinus taeda | reverse complement strand
ATGTAGATCTCCTCGGATAGGTCTCCATGAAGAAAGGCATTCTTCATATCCATCTGATGTACTTCCCACCGTTGGGTAGCTGCAATGGCAAGTGTAAGGCGTATGGAATCCATCTTTGCTACTGGAGCAAAGGTCTCGTCATAATCAATGCCATGCACTTGTTGGAAGCCTTTAGCTACTAGCCTCGCTTTCCGTCTGGTGATTTGCCCATCTGCAGCACTCTTGGTCCTGTAGACCCATTTGCATCGGACAAGTTTCCTCCCTGAAGGAAGGGGGACCAGATCCCAAGTCTGGTTCTCAAGGAGGGAGTTATACTCCTCCTCCATGGCGGACTCCCAAGATGGATGCCCAGCAGCTTCAGCATAAGACTGTGGATCAGAAGACTGAACCAAATGACAATGCCAGGAGGGCGATGGTTCAGTGGCAACGAGGACAAGAGGAGGCTCAATAAACTCTGAGCTATTCCTCTGCAGATCTGAATTATCCCCCACAAGACCGTTTCTAGCAGCTGGTTGATCTTGTGCATATATCTCCCATAAGCTCCTTGTTCTCTGATTTATGACAGGGGAATATGATTCACTGTTGGAAGCCCGATCTGGGCTTGGATGTGGATCATCATTTGCATGCACTATATTTGTATCTGAAGACTCAGTCTCTGCATTTGCATGCTCTTCCTCGGCATCTGTATGATCTGTATCTGCATCTGAGTGCACTGAGTCATCATCTCGGACATGAGGTAGATAAAAAGTGTCTGCATGCGGCGACTGAGGTGCATGCGAAAGACTTTCCTCAAATTTGACACTTCGCTCAATGATGAGCTTGTCCGTAGAGGGAATGAGGAATCGATATCCCTTCACACCATCAGGGTATCCAACAAAGATGCACTCAATGCTCTGTGGATCAAGAGCTTTCCTCTTTTCAGAGGGGATCCGGGCCCATGCTCGAGAGCCGAAAACACGGAGGTGAGTGATCTCTGGTTTAGTGCCGCTCCAAGCCTCAAAGGGGGTCTGATCCTTTATAGACCTATGAGGATATCTGTTCTGGATGTAGTTAGCACAATTAAGTGCTTTGGCCCATAGCTTATGAGGCAATGACTTAGCATGCAGCATGCAGGAAGCCATCTCTTTGAGAGATCGGTTCTTTCTCTCAGCAACTCCGTTCTGTTGTGGAGTGTATGGAATTGTGTACTGCAACTGTATGCCAGACTGAAGGCAAAGGTTCCAAAGTGCTGTGTTAACATATTCCCCCCCATTGTCGGTACGGAGGGCTTTGATCTTTCTCTCAGACTGTGTCTCAACTAGTGCTTTGAAATCTTCAAAGTGCTCAAAAACTTCAAATTTGTTCCTGAGAAGATACAACCAAGTATACCGTGAGAAATCATCAATAAATGTAAGCACATACCTTGCTTTGTTGATGGAAGGATGAGGAAAGGGCCCCATGAGATCACTATGGATCAGATCTAGAGGAGAGGATGCTCTGTGAGTCTTGCCGGTGTCAAACTTTTCTCTGGGATGTTTTCCAAGAGCACATCCTTCACAAACTCCTTCGGAGAAACTAATATTTGGCAAGCCTTCCACCATCTCATTCTTGCTTAGCTGCTGCATATACCTATAATTGAAGTGACCAAACCTTTCGTGCCAAAGCCTACTACTATCATCAGCATGTGTAAGCAATAAGGAGGATTCAGATTCAATAAATTCAGAAAATGTATACAGTCTGGCTCCATTGTTTACTTCACCAGTTGCAATTTTGGCACTGTTATGTAGATCATATATGTTTACTACATCTGGAGTGAATTCCACTCTCTTTCCGGTGCCGGAATGAGTGATCTGATAAACTGAAAGTAGGTTTACCGAAATTTTTGGAACATGAAGCACATCTTCAAAGCTTCCATGTAAAAGTTCCACTCTACCTTCTCTGGTGACCTCAATAGGTGAGTCATCTCCCATGAGGATGGGAGGTCCTTTTCATGCATCCAAAGAGGAATAGACTTCCTTTGCAATAGCCATATGATGTGATTCACCATAATCTATAATCCATGCATCAGGAGAAGAATTAATTGCAACTAAAGCATGAAAATTGTTACCTTTCCCATGTGGCGGATCCTCAGTTTTCTTCTTGGTGCTCTGAGGGATGTGGTCCCCAAGGTTGTGCTTCTGAAATATTTCTACCATTTGGTCAATTTGTTTCTTCATGCAAGAGGATTCTGGATGGAATCCTCTTTGACAGTAGGTGCATCTATTTCCTTTCTTCCCTTTCTCATTTCTCAAGCTGGAGGATTCATTGAAGGGCTTGGTGTACCCTTCCTTCTTTGGATGGGAATGCGATTTTCTCTTGTCTTTTTGCTGCTGATTTTTCTGATTTGAATTAGATCTATGATTTTTATTGTGGCTGGCATCATGCACAGCAAGTGCATGCACTTTTGGAGGTTTGATTTTCCCCATGCCAATGAGTTTACCTTGCTCAAAAATAAGGGACTCCATAAATTCTTTGAGAGAAGGCATAGTGTAGGATTTACCTGTTGCAAGCCTTACCGAATGAAATGTAGACAAAAAGATACAGTATTTCGGTCCAAGCTTTCACATAATAGAGAGAAATTGGTGACTCTCCTCCTTGGATTTGTCAATTCCACAACCCTTGAGTTGCAGCAATAGATCATTATATTTGGTGAAGAAGTCTTGAATTTTGTCATAGTTCCATGGATCTAATGACAGCAACTCCACTTCGAGCAGATGCCCTTTCATCTCATCCTGTTTCCCATAGAGATCTTCAACCTTTTTCCAAATCTCATTGGGAGTATTGCAGGCAGATAGATGAAACTGCAACTCTGGAGAGATGCACATGCATATGGATCCGTGGGCCTCATCCATATGGTTGAGGTACTTGGATTTCTCTATGGCTGAAGTGGGCTCCACTTCTGTAGCCATGGCAATCCTATACAACCCTTTATGACGAAGGTATCGAGCCATTTGGTCCTTCCATTCATGATAGTTGTACGGTGTTAGGATCGATGCTTTGGGAAACTCCATTTTTCTGTCGATCTTCGATCTCCAAGCTATAATACCTGCAAAATAAAGTACTGGTGCACCTTTTATCTAGCAACCTGTGGGCTCTAATACCATGTAAATGTGTTAGAAAACCTTCACAGATGAATCTAGCTAGTAAAGGTTGAACACACATCTTTGCAGAGCAAAAACACTAAAAGAAAATCAAAAGAAGAAAAGAATGATTCATTAGAAAATAGGTTACAATGCTCATGATATAGCATTACTGGGTGAAGATCCCAATGTAATGCACCATAGTGGTGATCAATGAGAAGACTCAACACCTACAACAAGTTCCGAAGATAACTAGCCAGTTGCGGAGTGAAAGAAGGAGCAAATCAGGGAGTAAATCATGCAAAAGAACTAACCAGTTGCAGAGTTAAAGAAGGAGAAAATCAAGGAGTAAATTATGAAAAATGAATCTTGCATGTAGTCCCATGCTCTAACTAAGAGTCCGCATGTAGGTGTGTAGTAGTTCCAACACACGTTTGTTGGAGCTATGGAGTTGTGTCCAATATTAAAGGTGAGCGTCGTCACTACTGTTTTGAATCCTAGGTGACCTGGAGAGTTGATCATTTTGTCAGGAGAGTTGATCTGATCGTTATTTTGATGAGCATGGAGATTGTTGAGGTGCATTGAATTTTTGGGTAAGCTCCCAATTTCAACCCCATGTTGATAATGTAACAAACTAAAAGCAAGTGGGTTTGGTGTGAAGTGCTGCATTTTTATGGTTGTTACAGGATTTAGAGGAATGAAAGGAGAGCCACAGGCCTGTGGGCTCAGTTGTGTAAGCTAGAAAGGCTACTACAGTGAGGAGCATAGTTCAGTAGAGCGTTGGTTGACCAAAGTTGGGAGTGTAGCGAAAGTGTTGTATGACAATTAAAGTTTTAAACTACCTGGTGCAGTGGTGTCGTGAGAAAGTATTATTATTGAGGAGACCTATGTAATGTGGTGAGCTTAAGTCAATTGCAGATTCCTGGGATCTGACAGACATGGGCGTGGTCAAATTCCCATGTCCGTCAGATCCCAGAATATTCTGGGAATCTGCAATTAAATTATGTAATGAGGCAGCATCTATGGTGCGAGCTGCCACACTGGGTTGAAATTTCTCCTCCTCATAGGGTTGCAGTCATGAGACTAATTTCTTTATTATGGTTTTGGGAAAAAATATCTCTGGCCGTAAAGGAGGCAGAGTCTCGTGAGACCTTTGTTTGGTGTGTGTGGTTTAAGAGTTGAGTTTCATTGTGACCTTTGTTGGGAATAACACGGCTAGTTATCTATAAAGAGGAGTTTATCTGTTTTCTTTATGGGAAGGAATTAATTCCAATTCCCCTATTAATCCTATATCCTTCTTCTTGTTTTGGTCATGAAGACCTCGGCTCATGAATCATTGTGAAGTTGTGGTTGATCCGATAGAACTTAATTTGTTTCGTGTATTGTGTGTAGTGTATTGGCATGTGAATCCAGCACTTGGATCAACATGTGAGACTTGCATACAGAGGGCATATTGTAGGGGTAGGAGTCTGTCATAGTCATGTTCTTGGAGTCCACACCTGTAGGGGTGGGAGTGTGTCATAGTCATGTTCTCGGAGTCCATGTCTGTATCAGCGTGTGAATCGAGCTCTTGGGTCAACATGTGAGACTTGCATACAGAGGGCATATTGTAGGGGTGGGAGTCTGTCATAATCATGTTCTTGGAGCCACTAGGTGTGAACTGAGACATTCAGATGGGCGACAATAGTTCATCACTTATATTGGCGTTGGTGCTATTTGAGAAGCTTATGTATGAAAATTTGTGATTTCATGTGAATTTTTTTATTTTTGTAGTCATTTTTTGTTGGCTTGAGGGGGCTTGTACCGAGGTTCAGAGTTAGTTGCACTAAGCAATAAAACCCTACACTACCCTCCTTTTCTGAAAAAACTCATGTAGTGCAGGCTACAGTCTCATCAGAGGAAGTATTGGCTGATGCTAGAACCAAGCTTCTACATCCAAAAGGCTATATGATGTCATTTTAGTTCAGATGTGACCTTTGCAAACCCTTATTCATGAGAATTAGATGATTTCCAGTTAAAAAAACTTAAAATCTTTGCGTAACTATCTAAACATGAATAAAACAATATCTAATAGTTGATCTAGATCTTTATAGAGTAATTAAGATAAAATACAGAAAATTATCATTCACTTGCATGTAAAGAGAAAAAATACACAGTGAATAAAAATAGACACAGATTGACTTCAAATATCTTTTCTATTAGTTTAGATCTTCTTTTGTAACCTTTCCAGGCCCGTACCATCAGTTGCAGATTGACCAAGGTCTCTGCACTTAGCTACAAGAGCCTTCCCCTTTGCCCAAAAACACAGAAAGATCTACAATTACAGACCCAAAATCATACCAAAACAAATGATCGATTGCCTTAGACTTGCTAAGACATCACTTTATATATCCTTCACTATTACAATACCATAGTCCACAAACTATGGGCAGATCTCAAAACAATACCAAAATATAAAAGGTTTTGACCTTCCTAAAACCCCTTGACTCTTATTTGACCTGTGCGACTTGTGCTCCACTCCTCAAAATGCAAAGACTTACTATATTTTAACAAAATTTGACCCAAAGAACCCCATCCCAACATGCTCCCAATAAAATTATGTCACTCATCCTCAAGTCACTCTGCTGGTACACTTTGGATCTTTACTTTCAAGTTGTTGAACGAAGACTTCATTAGTTGAAGCACCTACGTGCATTGAACAACTTCCTGTCACACTTATTCAACCAATGCTTTTGTAGTTGGCCCATCTGTAGCTAAGTCTATGGTTTGGTGCTTCTGTTGCATACTCTTAAGCCTTCCCTCGACGGTCTGTGAGAGTTGCATTGCTTCTTCCTCCCATGGTTGCATTCGTGTAGTGATGATCTACATCTTCTTCTGTAGCTCCTCGACCTATCCTTGCAGGGACGTCCCCTCTTTAAATCAGGTGAATCATTGCACAAGGGCTATGGTGCACGTTGTTTCCTTTATCTCATCGTACTGCAGCTCTTATCCCAAATGGCAACTTTGATCTTCTTCACCTGTGGGTCCTCCTGTAGTGAAGCCCACAGTTATAGAGCTTCGCCGAAAAACTGTCTACACTCCTTTATTGCAACATCGATCATCGCCTAGTCAGTTCTGAAGGCATCCTCGCACTTCTCTCTGATCTCTGGTGGTGTGGTGGGTTACAACTTCAATTGAAGCTCAATAATTTGGAGCTACAAATCAAAATGAATTATATCCACCTGCACCTTTTGTTCTCTGAATGCATATGCCAGCTTCTGCACCTTATCTTCAGAAGTGGCCTTCGACTGAATCTGGAGCTCAGGGAGCTCACTGCATACTCTAGAAATGGCCTGCTCCAACTACACTCATCTTGTAGCTACCTCATCATGGTCTTCGAGAGCTCTATGCTTTTCATCGCACATCTCTTGACCAGTGATCTGTGCATCCTTGATCACCATGAGAGCTCATTTCTCTTGCACCTTAATCTCATCTGCTACACCTTGGTGTAACTCATGTAATTTGCATAGGGGGAGTGCCGCAAGGTTACTACTTACATCTTTGGGCAGTTGGGCACTCTCCCGTTCCACGACCTCATTCAAATATCAGGATCCATCAAGGAATGGTACAATGTGGAGCTCTGACGTGAGGATCGATTGCACACTACCCGATGTCATTGGCTTCGTACCCACTTGAGACTGACTCACTTGATCCACACTCACTTGAATCTGCCTCGCCTAAACTTGCAACTTTGTGAGACTCACTTCAACCTTTGATTAAATGGACTAGGACTGATCTTCAATATGGCCCCAAATTTCTTCCATTGTAGTCTGAATAGCGTCTCCAATCTCTTCAAGGTCCCCATCCGTGAGGACCATGGCCTTCACACCAACAGTCTTATCAGACTTATGCTTCTTGTGTGTGCCTCCTACACCTAACTTTTGTCACCTTTTAAGAATAAAAAGAGAACCAATGTTCTCTGGGTTGACAACGGGGTCTTCGGTACCCTAATCTAGTTCTTCACTATGCAACTCTTTGTCGTGCTTGCCCTCTGGTTCCTGCATGGAATTTTTCTCTAGATCGATGGTCACCTTCTACTTTTCCTTCTAAGCTAGTTTACTCGTGTCTATTGCGCCTTCAGCATTAGTCCCCATGATAGCTTCAACCACATCTATGGGAAGAAGCCAGTCAGTCAACCACTTAATGACTAATTGTGTGATATCATCTTCGGTGACAAAAATAGCAATGTCGTCCATTTCTTCATCATATCATGCCTCACATGATGGAAATCAGCCTTAAAATATGAAATGTACTGATATTCTTTGAACAGAGTGGGTGACAACCATTGTTTCTAGTTAATCACCATACGCCATTCTGATTCAAACAGTACCTAGAACATCTTGTTTTCAATGACGAGATCAGGATCCTTTGTTTCCCACAACAAGGTGAATTTTGTAGCCTTGCACAAGTCCAAATCCATTGTTTGGAACTAGGAATCCTCTAGAATCCTCCAATCTATCAGCGTGATCAATAATAATAGCCATGCGTAGTGGAGCACTTTCCCTTCCTCCAAAGCTTCGTGACAATGATCCAAGAATTCGTGGCAAAGATACTTGGCCCAATTGAATTGGACCCCTTGGCTACACTACACAGCTAAGGATACCACTGGTGCCGGTACTTTGTCGGCATGACACTTCCACATTATTTTTCCTCCCAAGATCTATGCAACAAATTACGCAACTTCATTCGAATAGAGCTAATGGCGTATCCTCGTGACTTCTTCACCAACCCAAAGTCGCTCTTCATATGATCTGAAATATTTTTCTCGTCTAACTTCCCCACAAAAGCATCTGTGGGGTCCGTGCCCTGATTATGTGGACCAGCATATCATCAATTTATATGGGCCCTCCCAACTGGAGGCACCCATCATGAACCAACACCAATAACTGGTGCACACAGAAGTTATTGATAATGTTGTAGCTAAAATGGGGGATGTATAACATGTTGAGAAACCCCACGTGGTCAATACCGTTGACCCACTTCATTGGTTCAAGCCCTGTGATGCTTGTCGCCTCATAGTAGACTGATTTGAGTTATTTACTAGGTTCTATTTGTGGAAATTTGTCATGATCACCCAAATCCCAATCCTCCATCTTCAGAAATGGTACACAGGCCAACAAGTCGCCCTTAATAGGTATTTCCTCAAGCAACAAAGGCGTGAATACCTTGAATTTCAACGAGTCATGATCCTTAGTTATCTTGGCAGTTTATTTCGTTGGGGGTATATATGGCGACAATCAAGAAATTGGCTCCGCACCCTCCTCACTGATATTTTAAATCCCCATGGTCACCTCTTCTTCATCTAGGTCCTAGTGTTCCATAACCTACTTTTTCTTATCCATACGGCCCTTCTATCTGTGCTCAATTGTGATTTTGCGTGGCAATTGTCGAACTGGGGCATGCTATGGCTTTTTCTGCTTTTTCTCTATTGCTATGAAGGAAGTAGGTTTTGGCCTCAGTTATCTAAGTGTTGTAGTAAGGATTGGCAGTGTTGGAGTCATGATATTTCCTACTCCTCTCTTCAAAAACTCTTTCTCAACTTCTACCCAACTCACAAAACTAGAGATACAACAATTCACTCGGATCTTGAGCCACAACAACACATAACAAATTCTCAAGAAACAAAGTGGCCAAATGTGGAGTGTGCTACAGTATTTATAACTCGATTTTGAATTCAAATTGTTTGTTCCCCTCGTAAATCTTGCTCATAAATGTAATTTTGGCGGCAAATCATCTTAGATTTTCTCCTTAAATGCACTTCCCCCGCTCCTTTTAACTGAAAACTAGCCATCAAATCAATTGTAGTTGTTCCAACAGTCCTTTTCTGGGTAGGCTATGTGGCAATCCTCCTTGTGGCACAACTACCTCATCGCAGCTTCAATTTGCATGCTCCTCCAATACATCACGCAACCTTCCTTCTTCAACAAAATTTTTCCTTGGCAGTGTAGTTTACGGTCCTGCACTTACTTTCAACTGCAAGAAGCGCTAAGACTTTCCTGCGTCCATGTAGTCATTACGCAGAGGCAGGATCGTGTCTATAAGCCTTCAGTATGATCCCATTAATCATACCCAGAAATATTTCCCCATTCAGCTTCACGAGCTGAACTGTGCCACCATCCGAAATGTCCTTAATTATATATGGTCCCACTGAGTGCATTTGAAACTTCCCCATAAACTTGGTAAAATTGTTGTCATACATTAGCACCAAATCACCATTTTTGAAGGTGCCTTGCCTGATGTTTTGATCGTGCCATGCCTTTTCTCTATATTTTTGTCCCTGCCAATGAAAGCTAACCAAAAAGTGGTCTTCCTCCAATGCTAGAAATTGCGCAAGGCGTTCCTCCATGATGTCACGTTCTTCCATCTCGGTCGCTGCTGTGATTCTTAAGCTTGGCACTATGTACTCCATCAACATTACTGCTTCTTATCTATAAACCAATCAAAAATGTGTTTTTTTGGTCAATTTCTTACAAGTAATCCTATAGGACCATAGAACTGTTGGTACGCACACATCCATCATTCCTATTAACATTGCATACCTTTGTGAGGGAATTCTCCAAGACCTTTTTGAAAGCTTCAACAGTGCCATTCGCCTGGGGATGATATGGCATACTCTTCTGATGATACATCTAAGATTTCTATGTTAAAGTTGCAATTGTCTCATTCAAGAAGTCCCTCTATCACTCATCAAATTTTTTGGGCATCCAAACCTTGACAAAATAAGCTCAAATATGAACTTTGCAGTAGTGTCCATACTAAAATCCTTCATAGGTTGTGCCTCAGCCCATTTGGCTAAGTATTATGTTGCAGTGATAATATAAGGTGCCCCTGTCTTTTTCATTGGTGGCTGAATAGGTCCAACAAAGCCAGTCACCCACTTATCAAATGCTTGTAATGTGACCGGTAGATTTAAGGGAAGTTCATCCCTTTGCGACAGTGTCCTAGTCCTTTGACACACATCACACACACTAAAGTATTCCTTGGAATCTCTATGTACTATTGGCCACCATAGTCTCTCACATAGGATTTTTTGTGCAGTAGCCTTACCTGCATAGTGTCCTCCAGCGATGCCACCATGTGCTTCTACTAGAATATTGTGCCTTTCATATTCAGGTACATATCGGCATAGGACTTCATTCCACCCCATCTTATATAGTTGTCCTACAATCATAGAAAACTAGGCATCACTGACATCTAGTTCCTTCTTTTGTTGTGACATATAACCTTCAAGAGCTATGCTAATAGACAAAAACTGAATGATGTCTACAAAATGCTCATCCCCGACCCTGATAGTACAGAGTTGCACATCAGGCAATCCTTCCTCAATATTTGTAGGCTCTTCACTATTTTCAACCCGTGATAACTGATGCGTTCCAACATTCAATTTCCCAAGCTTCACTATGACTTGAAAATCATATTCTTGAAAAAGAAGCAACCACCTACATATTCCCCCCGCCCCCCTCACCCCAACACAGGCTTATTGAACAGGTACTTCAAAGCAGAATGGTATGTGTACATCTTAAAATATGCACCTAGTAGATAATGCCTAAACTTCTGGAGTGCATAAACCATGGCTAAACCTTCACACTATGTGGCTGAGTAGTTCCTTTTAGCCTTATATAGTTTCCGACTAGTGAAGGAAATCGGGTTATCGATATCTCCTACCACTAGCTGTGTTAATATGACTCCCAACGCTATGAAAGATGCATCCTCATGCACATGAAATTCCTTCTTCCAATTGAGGAATACTAGGATTGGTGCCATAGCCATCTTCTCCTTCAGATTGTCGAAGATTTTCTAGCATTCGTCATCCCAACAAAACTTAACATCATTCTTTAACAATTTCTCCATGGACGTAGTGATCTATGCATTGGCCCTAATAAAATTTCTATAGTACCCAGTATGACCCATTATCGCACATAACTGCTTTACTTTCCTAGGGGGCTCCTAATTGATAATGACAACAATCTTAGCAGGGTCTACCATCAATCCCTACTTACAGACGATGTGGCCTAACAGTATTCCATAAGGTACACATGAAAATAATTTCTTCAAGTTAAGAGAGATCTGGTACTTCCTACAAGTATCCAACATGAGGCGCATACTAGAAACATGCTTCTTGACCAGGCCGAACACTGTCCAATCTCGAAGTAGACTTCCAAAAATTTATGAATGAACTCTTTGAACGCCATGAAAACCACCCTAGAGAAAATTATAGAATCATTTTTGAGTCTGAAGGGCATAAATGTATACTATAACGACCCCCATTCTATAATGAATGTAGTCTTGCTTCAATCGTCTAGCACGATCTTAATTTGGTGGTATCCTGAGAATCCATTCATAAATGAGTAAGTTTCCTATTCACCAAAATTTTCGAGAACTTCATCTGTAAATGGTGTAGGGAATGGATCATGGATTCATGCATTGTTTAGCTTCCATAGATCTACAAAAATCCTAATATCGCCCTTTGTTTTCTTCTCTTGGACCACCATGGGATTTACCCACTCGGATTCCTCAACAGGCTTAATTATTCCAACTGCAAGCATTTTATTGAGTTCTTCTTGTACCATTTCCTTGTATTTGGGGTTCAACCTATATGGGCATTGCTTAATTGGCTTCACACCGAGTTTTAAATTGATATTCGTTACCCTCAAATCTGCTACTATCCCCTTTAAGTCTGAAAACTTGGTTGGAAATAAATCCTAATATTCATGTAGAAATTCAGCTACCTCATCCACTATAGTCTTCATCCCAATAGTCACCAATGTTTGCGAAATTTGGTTCTGCCTTTGAGCCAATGTTCACCTTCTTTGTGTGCACCGGTTGCAAAATATCAAGGATCTCTGCACTAGGTACCTCAACTTTGCATTGTCCTTTTGATTCAGGCATATTAATATTCCTTGGATCCTCATCAGATTCTTCCATTGTAACGTTGTAACATTCTAAAGAATTCTTTATCTGTGTACTCTAGTTAGGTTGTACCCATGTAATAGGTTCAATGGGTGTGCGAAATATTTCTACTTTAATATCCTGAAGTGCTTCATCAATGCATGTGAAGCCATCTTCAAAACTAAACATGAGCAATAAACTTTATTTAATCTTGTCCCAGTTAGCAGTCCTGTGTCGTAACTCTGTTTCTAAATACCAGTTTTTTGGGATAACATCCAGGGTATAAACAATGATGTGTAGCCACTCAAGTTGAGGTATTTCCCCCTACGCCTTAGTCCACCACGCCTGATGTTCATGCGAATCATCCTTTATTGTGTATTTTTCACCAAGTCGGGTGTTCGCATAGCCAAATCTTAATCACATGACTCGACAATATTCCTTCTAATCAGCAAAATTATCCTTGTGCATACCCTAGCATCTTGCATGCATAACTCTCAATGCTAAATCTAAGGCCTAGAACCGATGTTCCTCTGGTACATCCCATTCAAAATGTTCAAGAAATATATTGACATCACCCAAACCATCATAATAGGGTAACTTACATACCTCATTAGATACACATCATGTCGATTTTGTAAGTCGATTACATCGTAGCATTGAGACCTCATGCAACCAATTCTGTCAGTTTTCTAACTCTTCATCAGCGTCTGACTAAAAGGAGTTGTCCTTCTCCCAGTTGATCCTTCCATCCGTAGTAGGATTGATCCAATCTTCATTCTATGAGTTGACATATAAATGGGCTCAATGTCATCATCTTCATAATAGTGACGATTCAGTTTTGTGTATCGTGAACCTTCAGCTGGATCCAATGGGAAAATTACTCAAATTTGTTTCTTCTCAAATACTATGCTTCACTTCTTTAAGTTAATGATTGCATTCATGTTAATATCCCAATCAACCTTGAGCAATGTTGGGTATGGATTACTATCATCAATGATCTCAATAAGTTCGAAATCAGCCACTGCTCTTACACCTTCAATATCTACGATTACTCCATGCAGATGCCCCATTAGAATTATCCTATACTAATTCGTCATGTGCAACTAAATCTATGACCATTGCAACTTAGGATTTCCCATACATTCCCAAGTATGCTTTGGCAGTACATTAGCATCGAAGCCCAAGTCTAGGATTACTTGATCCATTTTAAAATCACCGATCTACGTAGCCAGTCACGTCTCCCTACTGGTTCTTTTCTTTCTTTGGTTTACCTTATTGACTGTGTGTTGTTCTAGGGACGGCTTATCCTTGCTAGCGCAATTATTCATCAACTCTTGCAGTCCCCTTAGTGCCTTATGATCCCATAGTAACTTCATATATGTTTGCAGAAATGATTTCAACATTGTAGGATCTAACTCTTGGGCTGGAGTAGAATCTTTAGGCTTCTCCTTTCGCGAGGCTATTAGCATTGGCTTCTGATATGTTGAAGCACCTTGACTCAGAAAATTCTTTGTTACCTCCATGAATGTCTATTTTTCCTTATGTAAATCAAACCCAACATTCTTCTTGTCAGCTTTTCGGAAACATAACTCCAATTCTGGTTGTTTTCATTCAACCTTGTCTTCACCAGTGGCTACATTGCTTCACGTGACTATGTTAACACTGGGATCATCTTCGTGTGGCTCAGATCTCATCATTTGGATATTTTGCATTGGTTTATGGGTCTTGTTCTCTTGCATCTTCGCTTTTAGGATCGAGAAATCCTCTATAACATGATCAAATTGACGGAAGTACTGGCATGAGGGGTGCATTGGATTTTGACAGTCGCACGCAAAGTGTCCTGGTTCTCCGTAGTTGTAACAAATTATCTAGCCTTGACCTCTTCCATCTCCTCCTCCTTGTCCTCTTCCCCATCCTTCAAATCCTCCTCGAGCTGTAGGTGAGCCTTGGTCATTCTACACGTGGTTTTCAACCTGCATCCTATACAATAGAGTTTTGTCCATCATTAGTTCATAGCTTCAATAATTCCTCTCATCATGACCAATTGATTTACAAAAGTTACAAAAAAGTTACTTTGGAGACTATATAAGCTTCTGTAATAAGGAAAAATTATCGGTTGAATGTTGTCGTGAAACTTGGCAAATACTACACTAGGTACTTGCACTAGTGCCTGATCTAATGGAAGAATCTGGTTTTAGTGGGTTAGGACATCCCGTAGCTATATAATCATGGAATACATGGAATTAAACCTTATGATGGGCTTCAGCCTTGAATTTTGTGTAGCAAACGTTGGAGTGTGTCTTTGTCTTAACTTTATTTCCCTTCTTCAGTTCCTACAACTCCATATGTAGGCTTGCTAGCTCTGCCTAGATCTACTGAACTCCTACATTCGTATCCTGGACTGGAAAATATTCTAGCTTCATCACGATTTCTAATTCTTTGGCATAGGACCCAATCTTCTACTAGGATAACGGTAATCTTAAGTGAGTTAATAGCGAAACTATGTACCAATCCCTATGTTGTTCATCGAATATGTGAAAGTTAGCCTAACTTAGTAAATACTTCAGTCACTGATCTATATCACACGCATATTCATTAACCTTTTTCCTAATCTCCTTGATCTCAGTCACACACAGAGCTTTTGAATTCGGCTTCATAAATTATGTGTTCAGCGCATCCTTTGTATTAGCTTGAGCTAGTCGGGTGAGTTGTGTTTTATCTGATATACCAGGGGAGCGCCCTCTCATGTAGTGTTGTAACCAGATGCACTTTCTTTATATCATAATCATTTATCTATTGTGCTTTCCACACATCTTCTGTGATGAACCAAACCTATTTGGAATCCTTTGATCCCTGACCCCTGAATACAAACATTTTTATTGTATTTGGCATACTGAATAGTGGAGGTCGAGGTGGAGGTGTAAGTGTATGAGGTGGAGGCGAAGGTGGAGGTGGAGTGGTTGGATGTTAAATTCTAGAAGTACCCTGATCTATAGTCTGCACCGCACTTCTAGGCACTGTAGGGCTACTTCACTCTTTGTCACTTTCAGACTCTCCCAATAAGGGATTGCATTCACTTTCGACAAATTTGTCTTGATCTACTCTAAATTACTTTCCACTTCACGTAGATCCAATTTGACCCCTTTTAAACATTAAGGTAAAGGTATAACCTCATTTTCGCACAAAAGCATTTTAATCCAAGTTCTTAGCGATTTCAGGTACTTACCTCTCAGACCCTTGAACAATCATTGTTCAGCTTAACTAGAAGACACATATGTATCTATTTCAAATTCGGTGATGAAACTGCCCAATATACTATCAATCCAATAATAAAAACCCTCACAAAAATATAATGAGATCTTTCAATACGTTTGAGAAGTTCTAGAGTCCACACAATAGGATCGTCGTGGTTATGAGTAGGTTCACTATCCGCTAATTTGGATAGCCACTTGTACAACTTGTATGGGAACAATGAAAATAAAACTTTGTGCACTTTTGTGTAAAGATACCTTTGTAATCACCTTTCTTTTGACAAATGTGGATTCCTATTCACCTAACCTGCAAACTCATGCATCTTTCCATCTATCCACTTTTCGACTTCCTTCTTAGTTAGTATCCACTTATGCGACAACACACATCCCTTAGATAGATCCCAGTCCTAGCAACCAAACCATTTGTTGGCTTGAGGGGGATTGGAACTAGGTTTAGTGTTAGTTACACTAACCATAAAAACCCTACACTACTGGCCCTTTCAACAACAACCTGCATAGTGCAGGCTGTAGTCTCACCCTAGGTAGTATTTGGGGATGTTAGAACTAGGCTTCTACATCCAGAAGGCTATGTGATGTGGTTTAAGGCACTTTCTGTAGTTTTAGTTTAGAACTGACCTTCATGAACCCTTATTCATGAGAATTAGATGATTTCCAGTTAAAGAAAGTTATAAGCATCGTGTAAATATACAATCATGCATAAAACAATATCTAACAGTTGATCCATATCTACATGGAGTAATTAAGATAAATTACAGACAATTATCATTGATTTGCACGTAAAGATAAAAAATGCACGGCACATAAAAATAGACACAGATTGGCTTCAAATATCTTTTCTATTACTTCATATCTTCTTATACAACCTTGCTAGACACATAGATGCAGGGGTCTGCGCACTCAATTGCAGGATCCTTCCCTTTGCCCAGAAACACAGAAAGATATACAATTACAGACCCAAAATCATACCATAACAAGTGATCGATTTCCTTAGACTTTCTAAGACATCATTTTATATATCCTTCACTATTACAATACCATGGTCCACAAACTATGGCCGAATCTCAAAACAATACCAAAATATAAGGGGTTTTGACCTTCCTAAAACCCATTCACTCCTATTTGACCTATGCTACTCACGTTTCACTTCTCAAAATGTGGAGACTTACAATATTTTAACAAAATTTGAGACAATGTCCCAACATTGGAGCTATTTCCTTGAGGGTCATTGTGTGTTGGGCTGAAATTTCTCCTCCTCAGAGGGTTGTAGTCATGAGGCTAAGTTTCTTACTACAGTTGTTGGGAACAAATGTCTCTAGCCGTAAAGGAGGCAAATTCTTCTGAAACCTTTGTTTGGTGTGTTTTGTTTAAGAGTTGAGTTTGTGCTTTGTCTTTGACCGTCGTTGGGAATAATGCACATAGTTATCTGTAATGAGGAGTTGTTGTGTTTTCTTTATGGGAAGGAATTAATCCCTATTCCCCTATGAATCCTTTATCCCTATTGTTGTTGTGGCTGTGAAGACCTGGGCTCATGAATTGTTGTGAAGTTGTAGCTGATCTGACTAGAACTTAATTTGTTTGGTGTATTGTGTGTGGTGTATTGGCGTGTGAATCTAGCTCTTAGATCAGCATGTGAGACTTGCATACAAAGGGTGTACTGCAGGGGGGAGTTTGTGATAGTCATGTTCTCATAACCGCAAGGCATGGAATGAGACATTCACATGGGAGACATTAGTTCATCATTAAGATTGGCGTTGGTGCTAATTGAGAAGCTTATGTATGACAATTTGTGATTTCATGTGAAATTTTTATTTTTGTAGTCAATGGATCTTGGATAAATTGATGTGTATTGAAATTGTTGTGTATTGAAATCCTGTGGAATGGTTGCAAGGAAGTGAGAGTTTTGTGAGCATTGAAACGTGCACAAATCTTGTGTGAGAACAGAGAAAGTTGGGTACCTTGAGGTTGTGTGTTGGGTTGAAGGTTCTCCTCCTCATAGGGTTGGAACCATGAGGCTAAGTTTGTTATAACGATTTTTGGGAACAAATCTCTCTGGTCATAAAGGACGCAGAGTCTTGTGAGACCTTTATTTGGTGTGTGTTGTTTAAGAGTCAAGTTTGTGTTGTGTCTTTGACCATCGTTGGGACTAATGCACCTAGTTATCTCTAAAGAGGAGTTTCCCTATTTTCTTATTGGAAGGAATTAATCCCAATTCCACGTTTCTGAGAAACACAGAAAGATCTACAATTACATACCCAAAATCATACCATAACAAGTGATCAATTTGCTTAAACTTGCTAAGGTATCACTTTATATATCCTTCACTATTACAATACCATGGTCTGTGAACTATGGGCAGATCTCAAAACAATACCCAAATATAAAGAGTTTTGACCTTCCTAAAACCCTTTGACTCCTATTTGACCTGCGCTACTCACGTTTCACTCCTCAAAATGAGGAGACTTACAATATTTTAACAAAATTTGACCCAAGGGACCCCATCCCAACAATGGAGCTATTTTCTTGAGGGTCATTGTGTGTTGGGTTGAAACTTATCCTCCCCATTGTGTGTTGGGTTGAAAGTTTTCTATTATGGTTGTTGGGAATAAATCTCTCTAGACGTAAAGGAGGTAGAGCCTTGTGAGACCTTTGTCTGGTGTGTGATTTTTAAGAGTTGAGTTTATGTTGTGTCTTTTACCTTCGTTGGGAATAATGCACCTAGTTATTTGTAAAGAGGAATTTCCCTATTTTCTTTATGGGAAGAAATTAATCCCAATTCCCCTATGAATCCTCTATCCCTCTTATTTTTGTGGCCATGAAAACCTAGGCTCATGAATCGTTGTGAAGTTGTGGCTGATTTGACTAGAACTTAATTTATTTGGTGTATTGTGTGTGAATCCAGCTCTTGGATCAACATGTGAGACTTGCATATAGAGGGTGTAGTGCATGGGGGGAGTCTATCATAGTCATGTTCTTAGGGCCACTAGGCGTGTGCTGAGACATTCACCTGGGAGACATTAGTTCATCATTAAAATTGGTGTTGGGGCTAGTTGAGAAGCTTGTGTATGACAATTTGTGATTTCATGTGAAATTTTTATTTTTGTAGTCATTGGCTCTTGGATAAATTGATATGTATTGAAATTGTTGTGTATTGAAATCCTGTGGAGTGGTTGCAAGGAAGTGAGTGTTTTGTGAGCATTGAAACGTGCATGAATCCGATGTGAGAACTGAGAAAGTTGGGTACCCCAAGGTGATTTTTATTAAAGTGCACGAGATTAATGAAGGATCTGTGTGTAAGGCCAAGTAGAGAGACAAATATAGAGATCACATTGGAGAGCTAACAATGGGAGTTTTTCTACTAAGCATGGAGCTACAACCTATGACCAGTTCATGTGTATCATAATGCCAAGCTATTGAAAAGCGTCTTCGTTTTGGGTTTGAGTAGTGTGTGTTCATGTGACGATGAAGTCTGTGTTGTGGTAATCATGGAGTTGAGCTTGACATGGTGTTACTACAAGAAAGTTGTTGTTGATCTGTGTGTGAAGAGCCTGGTTTGTGTAGTGGCTGAGGAAAACTGCAGCTCGTGGATGTGTATTAGGAACCTGGGCTTCAAGAAATGAGTGGGATAATGTTTTCCAATGATATTTTTGTTGAATATTTTTTAGAGAGTCCATTCGGAAGTATTGTTGGGCAAGGTAATATTTTTTATTCAGGTAGTATTTTTGAGTCAGAAGAATTATTCGATAAAGAAAATGGTTTTATTGATGACCATGAATATTAGCAGGGGAAGTCTATTCCACATGATTATATAATTAAAGATTTACCAGTAGATTACGAGAAAATGTGTAACCAATTGAGTCATGAATTTGTTGAAGATTCTAATGATGACCAAAGCGATGACCAAGGCAAGACGAGATTGAGAGCACAACAAATACACGAAGGACACAAGAGTGTGTTCAAGGGAACTAACATTTCTTATCCAAATTATTCCATTGAAGAAGACTTAAGAACATTTGATGATGGAAGTGAATTTTCTAAAAAGGTTGAAATGAATTGTATTATCCTATTTGTAACAAGGAGAAATATCCAACGTTCATGATTTCGAGTAAGAAGATGAAGGAAAAATTTTGCAACAACAAGTTCAAGAAAAAGTTTCATTAATATACTATAGCAAAGAAAGTCAAAATGAAATATTTGAGTCATGTTTGTAAGGCTAGCTAAGACTTAGACCAGTAGACAAGTTAACATATAGGTCGTGATTGAGGGGAGGTGTCAAAATAAAAATCATGACACTATTCAATAGCTCGTGTAGTACAAGTTCTAGATTGTTGGTAATTAATAGTCGGCTTGATTTGGTGACTGTCAATGAACTCACTATAGATTCTACGACAAATTTTATGTATAAATTGTCATATGTTGAATGAAATCGTCAAGTCTTTTGTGTTGAGTATTCATTTCTGATATAGTTTTCGATCAATGCGGAGGAAAGCTACAAATGCATCCACCTTGTGGTCAAAGCGCTAACAAAGCTTTCATAATAGTTGTTATTTGAACATAACTTTCAAAGAATTATTAGCACTAATTATAAGCTAATAATTATAAGAACTATTAGGTAATTATTATGCACTATTAGTTAACTTATGGCTATTGGTATAATTATTAGCTGCCTATGTTGCATTATTGCATTTGAGTACACCAAGGTGAGCTCTATTTTGATCTATTGCATTAGGATCATTTGCACCATTGCATGTCCATGTTTCCAACACCAATGAAGGTTATCTTAGTGTTTCATTTGCTCGAGTAAGGGAGAAAGACACCGTGGATGGACTTGATGAAGGCCCCTACCATGTCGATGTCAAAAGATGACGTTGATGATGAGCAGGCTATTGAATGCTTTTGTAGTTTCTTCTACATTCCAATGTTACAAACTTTTGATGCCTTGAACTCTCAAAGTGTTTAGGGCATCTACAACTTACGACTAAGAAAGCTATGACTATGGATGATAATTTTGGCTGCTAAATGGATGCCTTTTTATCGACAAAGGTGTTGTGTTAGCAGGGAGCCCACACAGAGATGAAGGAGAATGACAACGACAACTTTTCCTATGGGCAACAGTTGCCAACGCTTCTAAAGTTCGGTGCTAGAAGCGACTAGAGAAATTATGCAGATCTCCTCACAATGAGCTTCCTCAGCACACTAAAAATTCCATAAGGAAGCTCCATATAATGAAAATCATAATTTAAGATATTTAAGTTCCATAAAAATGTATTTTAAGTTATAATTATAATTATTTATATCTAGAGACTTCCAGTAAAACAAACACAAAAATGATATATATCCTAAAGTTTCAGCTAAGAAGATGAACACAATTTCAGTACATATCAATCTAAATGGAACTACTCAATGCCCAACTCTCAAAAGAAAGAACTACCAAACCATGAACATTTGCCTCACAAAACCCCAGTTCTTGTTGAGATGCAATAATTAAAATTAATTTGAGGGAAATCCAAATATACACATGAGTGCCCTCTTTCTTGTAGATATGACATGAAGTGACCCTGAAAGACTAACAAAAATCAGCTTTTATTGTGGGGACGAAGTTTTTTGTGCACAATGAAAGCTCCACACAAGGAAGTTATTTATTGGAGACTTGTTTAGCCCATCTTCCTCTCTGCCCCTCTCCACCCCCTAGCCTACAGAAAGGACCTGGAACTGTGTAAGTTATGGAATCATTACAGTAGCATAACATAACAGTGTCACCCACGGAATGGCCACTCACAAAATTAGGTTTTTTTTTTTTTTAAATGAATTTTCATGAACTCACAAATACCAAAAATAAATTTCTCTCCACTAGAGAAATTATGTCTTATAAAAGCCAATAAAAACGATCAGAATAAAAATAAGATATCTAAAAAAATTAGAAAATTATTTTAAATTTAAGAAAAATAGAAATATTGAAATTTTCCAAGTTTGGTTAAAATTGCTAAAAATCAACACTTTGACGGCCAGGCAAATGCTGTAGTTCTAGACAGAGATTAAATATTCAAGTTAAGATATATATAATTAATTTTATATATTCATGTTAAGATATATAAATTAAATTTCATTCATTATATATATAAGTCTCATTACTCCATTACTGAAATAAAAGTATGAAAAATATTTGTCGAGTCATAGCTTCCTGGGCTAAAATAATTGAAACTGCATGAAAAGGGGTTGGTGTTTTCAACTCCATAAACTCTTTTTCATTTCATTTAAGCTGTTGGAGCCATGGAATATAACAGAAAAGTGAAACACTGGATTTTCACTGGCTTTACCTTATGTTCTTGTGTGAACAATATCCGCTTGGTGTCTATTCTAGCTTATGGTGTTATACACAATTTCTTCAAAATTTTCCATGGCAATATAGGGTAGAGAAACAGGAACTGCAATTATTTGGAGGCCTTTGATTAAAGGAACGGAGAAAAACAACATTGCAGGCATTGCACCTCAAGAAAAAACTGCATATATGGCTTCCCCCACCATAAATCTGCCTTCTGGTATTTGGATAAATGCATGAGAATATAAGAACCCCACATGGCTAAGCACGGGCATTGCTTCACTTCCAGGGAATTGAGGTCGCGTGTATTCTTCGTCCACCCTTCTCTTACCTTCACTTATCTACTTTGCAACGAAAGATAGCGACTGCTCAGTTAGATTACGGGCTTTTGTGTTAGAGAGGCCAAAATATATCGCATTCCCATAATAACTATCGGGGAGAAGCGGTTGAAATCGAGAACTATAGTTCATAGAAAAAAACAATCTTGACTCTTGATCGGCTGGAAGATTCAGATTCTTTGTTTGCAATTTCCACAAGAAGGCAGATAATGCTTCGAAGGTCGTGCATTTGCCATTGCCTTCTCTCTGTCGTTTTAAAGCTTCAACTTCTATGGAACCAAAGAAAACACATTTTTCCTGAACCAAAGGAAATAATATTGATATAAAGAAATAAAATAATTGAAAAAAAATAACTTTTAATCTAGTTGATTATGCATTTTTATTTTTAGTATTATAGGAGATGTAACTTTTCATTATTCAATACGGAGTTTAGTGTAAAAGTGTGTAATTCAACTTGTGTTTAGTAGACATGTAGTGTATGTGTGACTAATATAGATTCATGTGAATTTTAAATCTATAAGTGTTGAGAAGGACCAAATCTCTAGAAATGAAACTCTTTCTTTAAGTTTTGCACTCTAAAAATGTTTTTAGGTCAAGAAATTTAATCTATCAAGTGAGAGAGGGGTGAAATATCTAGAAGTGCAACTCTTTCTCTAAGTTTTCACTGTAAAAAAGTTTGCACATCAATAGATTTGATCCCTCTTGGCACTTAATAGATATGTGACTAATATACATCCATGTTGGTGTATATTATGTGTATTATTTTTAAATATTTATAATTTATTTATAATATTTTGAAAATAAATATTTATTTGATATTAGTTAAAAAAAATAAAATCTAAAGATAGTTTTCGGTTTGACAAATTAATTATTTGTAAAAAACATATTACTATAAATATTTTGCAATTGAAATTTAATATATACAAAATGTTTTTCTTTTTCTTTTTTAAGTTTAAATATTAGAGACTTTGGAATATTTCAATCTTCATCATTTGAATCTTATAATTGTGCTATGTGTAGGTGTAATGTATGTAAACAATCCTAAATGTTGGTTTAATTGAAAGAAAAAGGTGATCCCGAAGAGTGCAAATATCTAAATGTTGGCTCATTTAATATTAAAAAATTAAAGTAATAAAAATAATAAAATTTAATTTGTTATATTTTGATTTTGCTATTAAATTGTGAATGGGTTTTGTTACAATACCATGAGCCAATATTATGGCTTATCAAGACCGCAATCCCAAAAACAATATTTTATTTCACAACCAAAATATTTTATAACAATATGACAAGATTCTTAACCATGGATATTCACCCCCACTTTACAGTGGATATTATTAACTTGTAAAAAATTGTCTTTGTTACAATACCATGGGCCAATACCATGACTTATCAATACCACATGCCTAAAAACACATAACTTATTTCAGAATCAAAACATTTTATTACAATATGAGTATATTCTTGACCATGGATGTTCATCCCCACTTTACGATGGATACTATAAACTTGTAAATAGGCTTTGTTACAATACCATGGGCCAATACTATGTCTTATCAATACCACATGCCAAAAAACATAACTTATTTTACAATCAAAATATTTTTAAATAACATGACATGATTCTTAATCATGTATATTCACCCCCAATTTTTCATTGATATTATCAACTTGTGAATAAGCTTTGTTACAATAACATGGACTAATACCATGGATTATCAATACCACATGCCAAAAAGTCATAACCTATTTCACAATCAAAATATTTCATAACAATATGACCATATTCTTAACCATTAATATTCACCCCCACTTTACCATGGATATTATGAACTTGTGAATAAGCTTTAATATGACAAGATTCTTAATCATGGATATTCACCCACACTTCATCATCGGTATTATGAACTGACGAATAAGCTTTGTTACAATAGCATGGGCTAATACCGTGGCTTATCAATACCACATGCCAAAAAATCATAACCTATTTCACAATCAAAATATTTTATAACAATATGACAAGATTCTTAACCATTGATATTCACCCCCACTTTACCATGGATATTATGAACTTGTGAATAACTTGTATTACAATATACTGAGTTAATACCATGGCTTATCAATACCACATGCCAAAAGAACATAACCTATTTCACAACCAAAATATTTTAGAACAATATGACAAGATTCTTAACCATTGATATTCACCCCCACTTTACCAAGGATATTATGAGCTTGTGAATAAGCTTTGTTGCAATAGCCCAGGCTAATATCGTTGCTTATCAATACCACATGCCAAAAAATCATAACTTATTTCACAATCAAAACATTTTGTGACAATATGACAAGATTCTTAACCATCCATATTCACCCCCACTTTACCATGGATATTATTAACTTGTAAATAGGCTTTCTTACAATACCATGGCTTATCAATACCACATGCCCAAAAAAATGTTATAATTAGTGTTGAGATATATCTAAACCCTATATCCTTACATGTACTAAAAATATTCCCCTAAAAATAAAATTAAGGTTCTAATAAAATTAAAAATGAGAATACTTTTATAATAAAAGATTTGAAATTTATATAATACAAATATTAGTAAGAACCAGCATAGATCCATCTTAACTAAGGATCCAAGTAATGACAGAAAGAAAAGTGAAGGAAAGAGAGGGGGAGGGACATACTAAAAAAGCTCGAGGATGAAAAGAGAGAGAGAGAATGATAGGGGAGACAAAGAGAGGGAGGTGGGAGAGAGAGAAAGGAAGCGAGAGAGGAGGGGAAAAGGAAGAAGAGGGGGGGAGAGAGAGATGGAGTAGGAGAGGGAGAGAGAGGGATAAAAGAACACATACATAGGGAGATAGAGGTGGAGAGAGAAAGAGGGAGAGAGGAGAGGAGGGAAGAGAGAGAAGATGTGGGGAGAGAGATAGGGATAGAAGGGAAAGAGAGAGAGAGGGAGGCATAGATATGGAGGAGAGAGAGAGAGATGGGGGGGAGAAACATAGGGACGTGGGAGAGAATGGGAGAGAGAGGACTTAAGTGAGAGAGAAGGAGAGAGAGATGGAGTTGGAGGGGGGGAGAGGGAAGGAAGAAGAAAGAAATAGAGGGAGAAAGGTAGAGAGAGAGAGGGAGTGACAAGGGAGTGATGGAGAGAGAGCAAGGGAGAGAGGAGAACATGAGGGAAGAGAGAGAGGTAGAGAGGAAGAGGGAATATATATATATATATATGGAGAGAGAGTGTGTATGTTTGGGGGGTGAGATACAGAGACGATATAAGAAAGAGACACATAGATACAATATAAATATTATATAGTATTATATAACCAGGTTAGATCCATCATAACCCGAATCTAGAGAGAGTGTGTATGTTTGGGGGTGAGATAGAGAGATGATATAAGAAAGAGACACATAGACACAAATATGGATATTATATAGTATTATATAACCAGGTTAGATCCATCTTAACCCGGATCTATCAAGCACCGATAGGGTTCAAATCTCTTCAGGTGCAAAACTTTCCTCAAGTTTTTCACTCAAAAAAAGGTTTGCGCCTCGAGAGATTGCATTCCTCTCGACCCTTCATAGATGCAGGTTAAGATGAATCTAGACTAGTATAATTGTTAGTAATATTATAATTTTACATTATTAAAATTGTATTTTTGAAAGTGTAAATGAATTTAGTACCCTCAAACATTCATA
>APFE031651152.1:44734-55367 GCA_000404065.3 Pinus taeda | reverse complement strand
TATATATATATATTAAGCAAAGTCTTTTGGCAGAAATCACATAAGAGAAATTTTTGGATGATGTATTTCAAACCAACAAATAATTTAAATTTAGCGGAGGTTGGCTGGTCAACACCAACTTCGTCGATTAAGTGCTTGACGTAAAAACTTATGACGAGATTAGGATTTGAGCACTCTCCGCAGCCTGCTCTCATGCCTCTGGTTCTGGTCTTCGGTGCCCTGCTAGCCATGGTGGATCTGCAATAACATCTTGGTACCCACTCTTTCAAGGATATGGTCTCTTGTCGATAGCCAGATGAGGCTTCATTATTCACAAAGTTTTCCTCCAGCTTCACCTTTTGTACGCCTCCAGGAGGAAATTCTGACAAAGAAGAAACCACACATCCACACAAAAAAGAGCTACCAAAGAGGAATGAAGACATGGTGAAAATAATAACCAAGGATACTTGTGCAAAAGAAGGCAAGGCCGTAGACTTTCCCTTTCGTACTAATGCAAATCCTTAAAAAACTCAAGAGCAACTACAAGATCAGGGGAAAAAAACTAAGAATAACTACAACCACAAAGACAAGAAAATACCAGAACTGGAAATCTAGGACCCCAGGGTAGCTGTATACAAAGAATACATGCAAGAACCGAAGGTATATGCAAGTTCATGGGCATCTAGCCAACTAAAAGATCCTTGAACTAGTGAATTCAAAGAAAATGGACACCTAAAGAGGAGATTAGAATTCAGTTGGGCTACAAAGGTTTCTTCACAGTCATCTTTCACCTCCTAGAAGATAGAGAAAAAATATTTGAAGGAGGACCCTATTTCTACAATTTAGCCGATTTATACATGGTATTCTGGAGGGAGAACTTCACACCAGAAAAAGAGGATTTTATGAGGCTTCCAGTCTAGGATGCCTCTACTCCTTACCAACTGATTATTGGGCTCCTTTAGTCTTAAAAGGTATAGGAGACCAACTGGGGGAGTACATTAAAATGTCTGAAGGCACCAGAACAGGTCACTATGTTTCCTACACCAAAATTTGTGTATATATAGACGTCTATGGTGCCCTTACAGAAGAAATTAAATTAATCTTCAAGGAGGAAGTCTGGCTGTAAAGTATAGACTATGAACATATTCCATTCCGATGCAGGAAGTGTCATTAGCATGGGCATCTCCTCCAAGACTGTCCAACGAATAAAACCCCTCAAATGCAAGATCAAGCAAGTAAATGAAAAGATAGCGAAGGTTTCACTAAAGTCATCTCCATGAACAAGAACAAGAGGAAAAAGGTTATCCCAAAGAAGAGCCTATCTAAAGAAGCATGCCAGAACTATTTCAATGTATTGAATAGTACCCAGGAGCAAATGGATCCTAACGAATTGATAGTAGATGAAGCAGGAGAGGAAGAAATGATCTCAGTAGACAATGAACACGATGAGAGGGGTACAGGTTATACCAATAGAGGAAAGGGGCATGCCCAAGAGGATACAAAAATGGAGAAAATAGAAACAAAGGAAAAATTAGAGGAAAATGCTATAAAGGAAGCTCTGGAGGGGGTAGACATTGCAATAATAGCAGAGGAATGGAAACAAAAAGGAATAGTTGCCATATCATAACAACAATTACAAAAAATAAAAGGAGCTTATCTCCTCCAGGAAGAGCTAAAACTCAAAGCTCACCATCCAGCACAAGAAAGCATAGTTTCAAACGTAATATTAGCAAATATTCCAGTAGAAGGACTCAACCTCAAAGGCTCACGCCAAAAGTGAGGTCGAATGACCACTAGTCAACTCCTCCAAGAATTGGGAACCAAATTAATCAAAGAAGGAAAGATAAAGGCTCTGGCTCTATACCCATGTCCATGTTAATGAATTGCATCTCTTGGAAAATTAGGGAACTGAACATTCTTGGGAAGAAACGTATCTTAAAAAACAGAACCCTGTATGATCATCCTAACATCCCGCTAATTCAAGAAACTAAACTTGATTTGATTCACCCCCCGTCTGATCCAGATTTAAACAGGAGCACAAAAAATTACAGATATAACCATAAATATAAAGGTGTAGTAGAAATAACACTCCATTTCATTATATATCAAATACTCAAATATGCTTACAAACAAAATGGAAATAACACTAGCTCGAGAGATGGTAGCTTATCTCTGAGAAGATATGGCAGCTACATGCCTCTGAACTACATTATGATGAGGCTCCATGGCCTTTTTATTATTTAACAATAAGAGAAAACCCTAAACAACCAAAACCCTAACCTGAGGAGATGTAACATTAAGAGTTTATGGGCCCCGTTAGGGTGAGATGGATAGCCAACTTCCCGAGGTCATGACTTGGTCATATTATCTCTGTTTGACGCGCATGATAACCCATTGGAATTTCTCTTTGATGATTATGATGAAAAAGACAATTTTAAGCAGAAAATTGTTGCTGGTAGATTGCCAAAAAAACATCATTTAGGGCCTCAAAATGGTTATGGAAGTTTAGCACCCGAAAAACTACTAGAAATAGTAAATTGTGCTACAATTAAGGAAACTGAAAAATTGAAAGAAACAATGGTGGGTTTCCAACGGAATTGACGGGTGGCAACCAATATCCACCTGGATCATTCCTCCCCCCTTAGGAAGAAATGGTCCCCATTGCATTGAGTTCATCCATGAGATGAGGAAACTTCTTCTGAACTTGGTCCCTAATGAGGCACTTGCCCTGGTGAAGGAGTTGGCCTGCTTTGAAAACTTGATACAATTGGATCTTTTGCTGGCAAGAGTTCTTGATCTGTGTGTCCGTGATCCGATCAGTTGTGGCTTGACCCATGCAATCTAGATTTAACTCTGTAGGTGTGAGTTGTTCTACAATGTCTGATGTGTCCAGCCATAGTGGGAACTATGGTTAAAGGCAGTCCACATTGAACAGTGGGTGCAGACCAAGGAATGGGGGAACGCTGAGCTCAAATACATTATCGCCCACAACCTTGGTAATGGTATAAGGACCATATCGGAGTGGTATGAGTTTACGATAGGCTCTGGTAAGGCGTTCCTTTTGCAAATGCAACCATACTTTGTCGCCCACCTAAAACTTGTGTGGCACCTGATGTTGATCATGTCGCTTCTTGTACTTGGGATTTGATTTCTCCAGAATGTCATGGACCCACTAGCGGATAGGTTGGATGTGCTCAATGAAGTTGTTTTCCTTATTAGCCTGAGTAGCTGAAAATGGTATGGCCACATCAATGGGACATAGTGGCTGGAATCCCAAGCCCACCTGAAAAGGGTTGTGGCCAGTTGAGCTGTGGAGAGCCTAGTTATAGCTATGTTGGACATAGGGAAGGCTCTCATCCCATGTGTGTGGATGCTTTAAGTTGTACATGCGTAGAATGTATACGATCATCCTGTTAACAACCTTTATCTAGCCATTAGTTTGGGGATGGAAATTTGTGGACTTAGTGAGTTTGGCGTCCAGCATCGACCATAGACTAGACCAAAATGTGCTGAGGAAGATGTATTCCCAATCTGAGAGGATAGACTGTGGGATCCCGAAGTGTACCCACACTCATTCAATGAAGAGTTTAGCAGTGGCTTATGTTTTGATATTCCTCTTGCCAGTCACCAGAATGGCCATCTTCGAGAATCTGTTGAGGACCACAAAAACACAGTTGTTGCCATGCTAAGTAGGAGGAAGGACCAACATGTAATCCATGGAGATGGATTCCCAAGGTTGACTAGTGGTAAGAAACAAAGTATAGAGGCCTTGCTTCTTGATGGTTGGTTTGGCAATGGCGCAGGCAATGTAATATTTGATGTACTCCCTAACATCCCGTCGAAGATTCTGCCAGTAGAAACACTTTTGCAGTACTGCCACTATTTTCTTGACACTGAAATGCCCAACAGCCTGACTGTAGTGCGATTCCCAAATCATCTTGGCTTACTCGCTTGAAGGAACATAAAAGTGTCCCAAGTAGCATAACATGGAATCTTAGAGGTGAAAATCTGGAACTTGCTGACCCTCCAAGAGCATTTGGTATGTGTGGCCGAACTCTAGGTTGCTTTTGTAGAGAAGTGGCTAATCAAAAGTCTTGTGCCGACAAGAGTTGGGCACGATGGCTAACACCATGATTGGTGGTTGGTTGAGGCAGTTTGCAACATTATTGGTGCTACACTTCTTATACTTGATATTCAAATGGAACTGCTATAGGTATGTGGACCACTTTTGATGACGATCATTCTGCAACTTCCCTTGCGTCTGTATGAACTGCAGGGGTCAGTGGTTTGTGTGGATGACTGTTTCCTTCCCCAAAATGTAATTATCCATTATCATCAAGCCTGCACAATGGAATACATCTCTTTGTCATACGTGGGATACTTCAGGACTGTGTCTAAAAGTGTCTCATTATGATATGCCACTGGATTCCCTTGTTGAGTAAGGACAACCCCAATAACATAGTCAAAAGCATCTGTCTCAATCTCAAATGGTTGTTGCAAGTCTGGTAAAGTGAACATTGGTGCAAAGAAAAGGTGATGTTTCAACTTTGTGAATGCCTTCTGTTGAGATTCATACCAAAATAATTTTGCTTTCGCTCAACCCTTGGTGACTTGACTCAAGGGCCAAGTGATCTGAGAGAATCCCAACACAAACCGGCGGTAGAAATTAGCAAGACTGAGAAAGCTACAAAGCTCTGTCAGACTAGTTGGGGCTAGCTAATCTCAAATGACTTGGATCTTGGCTAGATCACAATGCACCCCTCATTCATCAATAATGTATCCTAGATACTGAACCTCAGTCATGCCAAAAGTGCATTTCTCCAAATTAGCACACATCTTGTGTTGTCGCTATGTTTGGAGAACCTATCGAATGTGGTGGAGGTTCTCTTCCCAACTCTGGTTGAAGATCAGGATGTCATCCAAGTATACCACTACAAATTATTTGGTGAATGGCCACAATATGTGAAGGTTGTAGGAGTAGTCGTCAACCCAAAGGGCATAACAAATCATTTGAGAAGGCCCTCCTTGGCTTTGAAGGCAGTCTTCCACAGATCGGGGAGTTCGATTGGTACCTGGTGGTCGCCGGACATCAAGTCGATCTTGATGGAATATTTCCCCCCCTTTAGTTGGTCCAAGATGTCATCAATCTATGGGATTGGGTATCTATTTCAGACAATGATCTTGTTCAGCACCCAGTGGTCAATACAGAGTCTCCAAGTCTCATCCTTCTTTTGTACCAACATGATCGAGATCCCACAGGGCGATGAACTTAGATGGATGTGACCTTTCTACAGTATCTCCAAAATCTTCCTCTTCATTTTGTCATTCTCCAGAATGGAGCACCGATATATTGGTCCATTGGGAAGTGGCACACTTGGGGTCAGATTGACGGAATGCTTGACCTAATAGTGTAGAGGCACCCCTGTGGGGGAGGTGAAGATGTCCTCGTACTCCTCCACAACCTTGTCCATCTATTTTTTCCCTGTGGAGGGGCCTTGATTGGATATTGTGGCCACCATCTTCTTCATCCCCTGAGGGTTTATCATCAGGAAAACAAATTTCTTGATTTTGGAAATGAGCCTACTACATTGTTTTATAGTAACCAAAGAGATGGCAGTAAGCAGTGCTACCTCCAGTATCCTGTACAACTTATTTCCCAAAGTAACAATAACAACACGAGGCCTTGACTCATACACATCATGTCGCTTCCATAAGTATGGTTGGCCTAATAATACATCACAAACATCAAGGGGAGCAACGTCACATAATACCTCATCTGTAAAAGGCTTGATGTTGTATGGAAGGTGGCACTGCTCGCTCATGCAAAGATCCTGTTCTTGGTGAAGCCACCCGATGGTGTATGATTTTGGATGTGTTGTAGTCAGTAAGCCTAGTCGCTTCACGACCTCTACCGAAATGAGGTTCTTTTGGCTCTCATTGTCGACTATGAACTATAGTGGGGAACCCTCTACCCACATCTCAAAGTGGAAGAGGCACTCCTCCTCCTCTAGATCTTCAGGTTCCTCCTTATGGATCTTCATGGTGGCAACAATGGCATTGGGCTCCACATCAATAATTTTCTTCCCTTTATCATTGCCCTTGTCGGGTTTTGACCCAAAGTCGTAACATGCATCTGATTCTGAAGCCTTTCACTTGGCCACCAGTGACTGCTTGTTCTGACACTCACTTGTGTTGTGATTATAGATCTTACGGAACTCACACCACTTTCCCATGTCCTTCTTTGGCTTTGCGACGTTCTTCTTTGCTTGCAACTTTGGCACATTGTCCTAGGTTTCCCTACCTTGGCTTTGTCTTTTGTTCTACGGTTTGGGGGAACCTTTCCCTTGCCTCAGATTCATAGATCCAAAGTCTCACTTCTTCTATTTAAACTTTTGCTCGATCTTGACCACATATCGGTATGCTTTGTCGAGCAAGGATATATCCAGGAATTCCATCTCATCTTGGATGTACTTGTTCAGGTAGCCGAGGTACTTGAGAACCAAATGCTTCTCAGAATCCTTGATACCTAGCTTCACGCAAAGGGTATGAAAAACATTGGTAAAATCCAACACATCTTGGTCCCTTCACTGTCACAGAATTGTCCACTTTACTTATTTATCCTCATAGCTCCTGACAGGGTAGTACTGCTCCTTGATGGCATCCCGAAATGAGTTCCAAGTGAGTGCAGATGAAAACGGTGAGTTGGTACTTTCATCCTTCTTCTCACAGTAGGTTTCCCACCAGTCCTTGACGTGGGGGGGTGCTTTGAGAAGTGAAAAAATGATCTTTTCCCAGCTGGAAAAATCATGAACGGAAAAATATCTTTTTAGCAAATTTAACCATTTATCTATAGCGTCTGCATATTTCTGACCTTCAAATATGGGAATGTCAAAGTTAGCTTGAACCTTAAAGGGTGTGGCATTTCCAGAGTAGCTGCGAAAGTAGATGCATCACCCCTGGGTAGCTGCTGAAGGATTTGGACAAATTTGTCCATCATCGCATTCCTTTGTCGCTCGAGGGCTTCCTCAAGTAAGATTTTGATAGTGTCTCTTGCCCCATCACCTTTCTTTTCATCTGCCATGGGAGGCTATCAGGATTTGCGAGGCTGGTCTTGCAAAGGTTCGACCAATTCAAGCCCTAACTCCTTATTTCCCAACCTCGTTGGGGACATGAAAAGAAAAATAGAGAAAGAGAAGACTGCTCTAATACCACTGATCTGGATTTAAAGAGGAATAGTAAATTGTGCTACAATTAAGGAAACTGAAAAACTGAAAGAAACAATGGTGGGGATCTACGTGGAATTGGCGGCTAGCCACCAATATCCACCTATATCACCCTCCTTCTCAACTCTTGCTTCATGCCATACAATTTCTTTACCAACATGGCTACATGCATGGTGGGGAGCATAATGACATTTTGGAAAAGTCAAAGTTTGACCTCATTTCCTCTCTGGTCACTCATCATTCCATAGCAGTGATCCTGAGAATCATAGTTACCAACAAGGCCATATGCATAACTAATATTATACCTTACACAAGGTGACATACTGTATCAAAATGCTCCAAAACATCTCCAATCTCCTTGACCCTCTTCACCATCCTCTTAAAATCATAGCAGGTGACTTTAATATGATAACTAACTTGTTTTAGAAGAAAGAAGGTATCTGAAAGCTAGATAAGGACTTTGATGCTTACCTTACCACCATTGAAAACCTCAACCTCATCGACATTCATACTAGTAATGGCATATTCACCTAGAATAACAAAAGAGGAGGAGACTAACAAATAGCCTCCCATTTACACCTCTTCCTTTTCTCGGAGGAAAATTATCTTACCACCTAGGAAATGGAGGTGAGAATCCTACTGCAAGCAGGCTCTGATCACTGGCTAATCTCTCTCAAGATTTAAATTGCCAATGGTCTGAAAAATAAACCTTTCAGATTCGAGGCCTTCTAGTTAGATCACTAGGACTTCATGGATAAAATGAAACAATGGTGGACTTACACTTCCATAAGAACTGGAAACAAAATGTACACTTTCCAACAAAAGTTAAAACATATCAAAGGCGAAATCAAAAAATAGAATAGAGAAACATTTGGCAACATCATCATGGATAAAAAAAACTTGGAACACCAATTGGAACTTCTCCAACAAAACATAATTGAAGAAGGACTAACGGATAATAGTAAGCAAGAGGAACAACAACTACAACAACGTTGGGAGGAAAGAGCCATCCAAGAAGAAAAGTTGTGGCAACAGAAATCTAAAATAAATTGGCTAAAATGTGGGGAAACAAACACAACTTTTTTCCATAAAACAATGATACAACACAGGAGAAACAACAGAATTTTGGCTTTGAAGAACCAAGATGGTCATCTCATTCACTCTCAAGATGAGCTGGAAACAAAGCTCAACCACTATTTCAGCTCTCTTCTCAAAGAGCCAAGGAATGACTAGGATCGGGACATCAAAAAGATCACCAAGCATATCCCAAAAATCCTCACGAGGGACCATAACAAAATGCTCCTAAGGAAAGTCTCCCTACAAGGAGTGGAATATGTCTTCATGGGAATGCCCAATAGAAAAGCACTAGGTCTGGATGGTTTCACCATTGATTTCTACAAAGCTTGCTTGCATATCATAAATTTGGAAGTGCATGCCATTGTGGAGGAATCTCGAATTTCGAAGTATATCCTTAAAGCCCTTAAATCCACCATCCTAAATCTAGTTCCCAAGGGCATTTCTGTTTATTCCCTAGAAAAATTTAGGCCTGTAACCCTCTGCAACATCATAGACAAAATAATCTCCAAAGTTCTCGCCAACCAAATTAAAGTCATCCTCCCTCTCCTCATCTCCCACCAACAGTCTGGTTATGTGGAAGGAAGGAAAATCAAAGACAATATCATCCTCTCTCATGAGCTTATCCACTCTCTTAAATCTAAAAAAAACTGGTATGATGATTCAACTCGATATGTCCAAATCCTTTAACAAAATTAGCTGGAACTATATGAGATAAGTCCTGGTTGCATTTGGGTTCCACAAAGATAACATCAAATGGATCATGGATATGGTGTCGAGAGATTGTTTCTCCATCCTCATGAATGGATCACCTTCACAACCCTTTAATCCTTCTAGGGGTATCAGGCAAGGGGATCCAATCTCTCCCTTCCTCTTTGTTATAATGGCTGAAGGGCTTAGCCGCTCTATCTATGCTACCTTACAAGAAAATAATCTCTCTGGTCTCCAGTCCCATGCCTCTGCCCCCCCATATACACACCAACAATTTGTGGATGATACCCTTCTCATGGGTTTCCCATCTATCAAAGAAGCCTCCTCTTTCATGTCCATTATGTCGGACTCCTCTGCTTCTTCTGGAACCTCCAACAACCCCCTGAAATCCAAGTTCTTCTTCTTCGACACTCCACCGCCCATTTGCAGGATCATTGTCAGTCTCCTGACCATTCCCATTAGTACCCTCCCCTCCACTTACCTTGGCCACTTAGGAGAACTTGCTTAACAAGATGGAGAAAATAATTTCCAATTGGACCTTCAGATCTCTTAATTTGGCAGGCCATCTTATCCTGGTCAAATTTGTTTTACAGACCATCCCACTTTACTTGTACTCAGCTCTTGCAGCCCCAAAAGTTATTTCAAACAAAATGATAAAACTTCATAGGAACTTCTTATGGAAAGGTGGAGAGGTTAAACACAAATGAGCTTTGTTGGCATGGGAAAAAAATTGCAATCCCAAAAAAGATGGTGGCCTTTTTATTAGAGACATAGACCTATTAGGAAAGGCCTTGGGAGCCAAAAACTTATGGGGATGGATTGCAAACCCCAATTCCCCTCGGGGAATCCTATGGAAAGAAAGGTATACTCCCTCCCTCTCCCAAGAGAAAATCATTAGTCTCAATGGAAATATCAAAGGTTTAGTCATCTGGAACCAAGCGTGGGAGAACAGGGATGTCATTCAAAATTATAGTTTATAGGAAATAGGCAACGAAAACAAAGGTATTTTTTGGGAGTATGCCTGGCAACAAAGACTGAAACTTGGTCAAGATCATTATCACCAAATCAAGGTGGATATGCAAAATGGAGGGAAGATCAAAGTGAGCCAGTACTGGAAAACGAGTGACGAAAAGAATAGATGGAGAATTTGGAGGAACAAGAGCAATGGACTCCCCATATGAACCCCCAAGCCTGGTCGAACCTCTCATCAAAACTACAAAAAAGACAAATCCTTCTTGACTTTGTTGAGGATCAACTTAGATGGGGGGAAAATCAGCATGACACTTCAATTTAAAAGAAGCCTACAAATACATAGCCAAGTAGGATCAACTTCAACTAGAACCAAAGTGGAATGCAATCTAGGACATGAAGCACTAGCTGAAACTATCTATCTTTCTATGGTTAGTCATGCATAGAAATATTTTAACATGGGAAAACCTAATAAGAAAAGGATTTATTGGCCCATCGAGATGCCCTCTCTACCAGTAAGAAGAAGAAACCCCAAATCATCTGTTAAATGTATGCCCTTTTGCGTCCAATTGTTATGAAACCAGCTCAAGAAAAGATATAAAAGATAGATCAACGACTTAGAATTCAGCCTCTTCGAGGGGGCAACCTCCTTTACATTACATAAATGAACAATTCTT
>APFE031651152.1:23843-44614 GCA_000404065.3 Pinus taeda | reverse complement strand
ATGATACAAATGACAAAACCTCCTTTCTATATATAGGAGTCTAAGGAGTCACAATATAATCCAGCCGACCTAACAATAATAATATAAAGCCACAAAAATAATAATAGAGGGATTCTATGGGGCACAGAAATAACAATATGTGGGTAATAGGGGCATAACAATATAAATAAGGAGTATAACTACCATAGTAATGGGGTAATCACTAGTATTATAGGGACCCAACACCAATTTATGGGATTGGATTTCTCTGGTCTTTAACACCTCTGATCGGGACCCCTCATCTATTCAAAACACCATTGCAAACTGGAAATCTATCTTTTCCTCACATCCTCTATTTAATCGTGCATGGAATTTAATTCTTGGTCTATTCTGCTGAGCTCTGTGGAAGGAACACAACACAAGAATATTTCATGCAATCTCCACCCAGTAGGAAATCATAATCTCAAAGATCAAAAGTACGCTCTGGGAAACAATGACCTCTCTACCCACTCAAAATGTCAAATCCCCTCCCACCTTCTTCGAAGAGAGAATTCTCTCAATGCTAGATCTCCATGATATCAAGGTCCACGAAGTCACCCCCCTCTCCAGGCTCGAAAATAAAAATAACACCTAGAGGTCGCGACAGAAGGGGACCTTCAAGCTCAACTATGACGATGTGGGTAAGGGGAATTTGGGCCCAACCGGTTTTGGAGGAGTCTTTAGAAATTCTAAAGGAGAGATAATCTAGTTATATGAGGCCAATATAGGTTCAGCCACAAACAATGCCGCAGAACTTCATGCCCTCAAAAGTGGCATCACCACAATACACAACCTAAAGCTCGGTCCTCTTATTATTGAAGGAGATTCCACGTTGGCCACTCAGATTGGAAAAAAAATTTAGAAGGGCATCGAGTAGGACAAAATCTTGAAAAATTGGTGCCTAAACAAAATAATACAATGGATCAAGCAAGGAATTGACAACATGGCAGGCCTCCACTTTCAATTAATCAAAAGGAAGGGACATAAACTCGCGGATAGACTCACGAATGAGGGTACCGTTGGTATCCTACGCCTGAAGTCTCAAGCGTGCCAGGAATTGGATGAAGGTGAACTTTGTTAGAAATGTGCATCAATCAATGACGAAGATAACCACTCTCCCGAACAATAATTTTTGACGTACCATTCATCATTTCAATGTCAATCCTCTGTTCCATTGGAAGGGTAAGTGGATAGCACATGCACACAAACTCATCCTTGGCTTGCCTAATCCTAACGCTCGCAATGACACCTCCCCTCTCCCTTGTGTGACTGCCACCTCCTAGTCACATCCTCTCGGCTTAGACACTCCTCCACCGCCATGCATCAAAACTTCTCATGCTTCCCCTTCCCGCCCCTTATCCCTGATCCCGACCTCCCTCCATCCCCCAACTTCTATATATTTACCCCTCCCCCTTCTCCCCCTCATTCTTCTCTCTGCCTTTATCCCTCTCCATTGGTCCTTCGCTCTTTCGTTCCCCTCACTCCCTAGCCCTACTGCTTCTCTCATGGCTCCAAAGAATTGCTCCACCCCTAGTTCCAGCCGGGGAGGCGCACACAATCATGCATCCTCCCACTGGCAGTCCCTGGGTTCGGCCCCTATCACTCGTGTAGATACATTTGAAAGGCGCACATCTCTATGCTACATGACAGCGGTTGATTTGGAAACTCAGCAGTGCATTGCCAAATTAGAAGCCCAAGTAAATGTTCTCTATAGAGAGGTCACTACTGAGGAAGTCGACGGTCACTTTGCGTGGATACCAGACCCTGCTTTCACCTGAGCACATGAAAACCTCGACGCGCATACCATCGAAACATGGTGGCAAATGAAAACCATCATGGGGTTAGCAATGCAAGAGTAGGAGGAGTGTACCAAGGCTTTGGAAGCAAAAATTGACCGGATGACTGAGAAGTTTGTGATGTATGTTGAAGCCATCCACCACTGTATATTCATTACTTGGGACGCACCACATTACACTATTATCAAGAAGAAATCGACGATGAAGGTTCATTTGACTACTGAAGCATCCCCAAGCATAAAGAAAGATGTTGTTGGGGCCTCCACAAGTCGACAAAGCACCCCCACGCAGCAAAAGGGAAGCTCTTAGGAGACTCCCATTCATTTGGACGAGGATTTGGTCACTATCAACCAAGAGTGACTTCGTCAACATCCTTTTTGTTTTTCTTCCTCTGCCAAGGCTTTCTCTCGCAGAGAAGAATGAATTTTGCTTGGTTAGCGTTGCTACGACTTTCTTCTCTTCTCTCAGTTTCAATACTCTCAATTTTGAGAATGTTGTAATGAGGGTACCTCTTGGTTTCACCTTTGTACTCAAAACCCCTTTTGTCATAATTGCACTGTAAAAAAAACAATTCTACGGTCACTTCAGAGATCTCGTTTGGGTCTTTTGACGGGTTCTCTCTCCCACACAACCCAAATTATGTAATCTGTGAGTTTCCATATTAATATATTTTATTGCATTCACAAAAAAAACAAGTAATTTAAATTTCATATAAAAAAATTAATTACTATAAATAATATATTTTATTTACTTATTTATATAATTATTTTTATATTTAGTTATTTTATATAAATTATTCTATATGGAAAAGAAATATATATTATTAATTAAAAATAATATTATTTAATTAAAAAAAAAAATTTATTTTTATTAATGTTAATTTTTATTTAATTCAATAAAAATATATGTTTTATAATAATTTTAATGTGTTTTTATCAAATATATATCAGTTATATTAGAATAAATTACAATCTTCCCATTAAAAAATAATAAAAATAATAACGTAATTACGGAAGCTTTATAGGATATTGTAATGTGGAACGAAGAACAATTATTTATAACGATACATCAATAAATATATAATTAAACCACTGCATAGAGGAGTTGTTCAGAAAGTTATGGAAATTCTGGTAATATTTAAAGAAAATCTGGCGAGGATTTTTGTAAATCCAAATTATAATTGTTGAACTTCAAAATTTTAGCTTTCTTAAATGTTTTTGATGGTGCTGAATCCATTTCTACCATCAAAAACACGATTCAAACATTGTTTTTACAAAATTATTTGAAAATTTTTTCCCAAATCCCGATCACATTTGAGCATCCAAAAAATTCATATACTGACTCCTTAAAAAATTCATATACTGACTCCTTAAACAACGAATCAAAAAATATCCACAATTATTGGCACTCTCACTTTGTTACATGTGATGACAAGTGGGCGTATCAATTCCATACAATAAATAGAAGAAAGGTAGAAGCAGGTTTGATATTGAGTATTGAAAACTTTATGCAATTATTGACACCATCGTTTCGCTTCCATTGTGGTACGTTTTATTCACTAGTGTCGTGAACTAATTTCCAACTGAATTGGTCTATTAATGATATTATATCAGATTATTATATTTATTTTGAGGGTTATTATACGTACCGCAATATATATTGTATTCTGTTTCTATTTTGACTAGTTATTACTTTGCTTTGATCTAAAAAAAATTGGGAGAAATTAAATTTTATTATTTTTTATAATATTTTAATATATTTATTTGAAATTTGATTGGTTCATTTTTTATTTTGCAATGATTGTATGTGTATTTTGGTTGTACAATCAAATCTTTAATTATATGTGCAGTATTGTCTTCTCACTGATTATTTTTATACAACTCTATTCTATAACCATGGAATATGTGCTGGTCATTTAATATTATGGTGGAAGTCATGGATTACATTTGAAGGCCATGAAGGCGTGAGCATTCGTATCTACAACATTATCTATACGTTGCAAACGTTGTGTCTATGACTTTATCTATACGTTGCAAATGTTGTATCTATAACATTATCTATGCATTGCAAATGTTGTTGTTGGAAACACTGAGTGGGGGTGAATCATTATTTCTTTTCAATTATTATTATTACCATTTTAGATTTTTTACAATTTTAATCAAAGAAATGATTTTATTAAAATATAGAAAAAGATTGAATACAATTTCTGATGAATTTTGCCAAGCACCAACGTGGACTTTGGTGAGGCTCCAACTTCTAGGGCTCTGACCCTATCTAGTTGAGGCACCAACCTTGGATTTAGGAGCACCAACCCCAAGGGCTCCGACCCTATAGATTTTCTTTGCCAACAAATGTTTTGATTGTATTATAGTGCTACTTGTCCTTCTGATCCTTGTAACATATCGTTGTCTGTCCTACATAACTACTTTAAGAATCACTGCTTCTCACGAACCCTTTTAGATATTAACCCAACCAACAGACTTGTCGGACCTTCAGCTTCCTTCCTTTTGCTGTACCTTCAGATTTCTTCTTCAATGTTGGACCTTCGGCTTCCGTCTTCGACCTTCGACTCTCTCTATTTCTTTGAGTTCACGAGTTGTGAACTATCAATTCTACTCTATGCCTGATGCCGAGATCAATACTTGAGGTGAGGTGTTTTAACCCGTATTTATACGAGTCTCACCAATAACCAAGAGACACGTTCATTGGAGGGACAGGCTGACTTATGAATATTCATCCAATTATTCACAAATTTGTTTATTTACAGAGAATTTCATAGGAGAGGCTGTACCCACATGAGGTCCCACATCCATGTCATTGTCTCAATCACAATCGCAACTTTAGGAGGTCTTTTACAAGTCATGCTCATAACATAGCCGATTGTTGATTGCCCCTACTAGATGCGATATTATATTGAATTGTTTTGATAACTCTATTGGGTCCACCACACTATCGCAATCAGCGGTCTGTGGTCCACCACTCTATCGCAATTGTAACTTTATAAGACTCCCACAATCACAACTTCATGAAAATCCCGCAATAACAACCCTTTGGGTTTACAATGTAACATTTTCGATACCCCTACCGCCGATGGAGTGGATGCGATATTTAATAAGTTGTTTTTAATAAATCTTTGGGTCCACACCTTTATTGGAATTGGCGGTCCGTCGGGCCCATAAGCCTAATTGCAATTGGTGGTTTTATGCATCATTCTTTTGAAACTCGCGATATTCTAGATGTGATTTTACAATAGGGCATATTATAATGGAGCAATCAGGTCTGCAGCTCAAATCTCAATTAGAGGTTTCAATCATGACAAGGCTTTGAAAACTTGTGATATCGCGGATGTAATATTGACTTAAGGAGGATGCAACAGAACCATCGGGTCTGCAATGGTCATAACACAATGAGGGATTTCGAGCGGTGACAATACACCGACATGTTAACTCCTCTGATTTGTTTTATTCCATGTGCTGTGAAATTTTAGAAGGTTTCCGTGGTTTATTCCTTCCTCCGATATTTCTCCTTAGCTCCTCCAATATGGCTCTTATTCTTAGGCATATGCGTTTTCTTAGCTTATCTCTCCTATGACTTCTGATAGCTACTCTTTGATTCTTGATATGTTTCTCTTGCTCTAATATGACTTCCAATGGCTTCCCTGATGGTTTTCCTTTGTGGCTTCTTGCTCCTGTTACTTCACGAATATGATCTTCTTCTCTTTGGCTTCATATCATTATTTAGTATCCCATAATATTGCCATATTGACATCAATGACAATCTAGATCAACAATCTCCCCCTTCATCATTGATGGAAACATTTTTCCTCTCCCCCTTTGACATCAATGGAAAAAGAGTGCACAACGATTCCCCCTATCGAACTCCTCCCCCTGTCATGCAGCATCTTAAGAATTAATTTAGTGTGATGCTAAATAAAGAACCCCATCTTTTGATGGAGATGTTCAAATGCTTCTCGAGGAAGAGGTTTGGTGAAAATATCTGCAATATATACCTTAGTATTAATATATTCTAACTTGATGTTTTGTTCAACCACCTATTCAGGAAGAAAATGATACTCGATCGATATATGTTTGGTCTTTGAGTGCGTCACTGGATTTTTACTAAGGCTGATAGCACTTGCGTTGTCACAATAGATGGTGATTAGTTATTTAGTTTCTATGTTGACATCCTTCAAAGCTTCCTTCATCCATAGCATTTGTGTACAACAGTCAGCTGCAGCTATATATTTGACTTTAGCTGTAGAGAGAGATATAGATGATTGTTTTTTTCTGAGCCAAGCTACCAAGCAATCTCCCATAAAAAATGCATTTCCACTGGTGCTTTTATGATCATCCATGCTTCGAGCCCCATCAGCATCGGTATAAGTTGTTACTATAATATTTGTGCTTTTGGGATACCAAAGACCAAATTCAGGAGTTCCTTTCAAGTATATGAGAATTCTTTTCACAGCCAACATGTGGGATTCCTTAGGAGCTAATTGAAATCTTCCCACCATTCCCACTACTTGCATAATGTCGGGTCTTGTAGCAGTTAAGTATAGGAGAGCTCCAATTATTGACCTGTAAAGAGTTGCATCTACCGAGTGGGATTCATCATCTTTGCATAATTTGCAGTTTGTGGTCATCGGTGTGCTCATAGGTGCACATTATTCCATTCCATATCTTTTAAGCACGTCTTTGAGATATTTGTTTGAGAGATAAACATACCTGATGTGGTTTGTGATACTTGTATTCTAGGGATGTAGGATAACTCACCAATCATTGACATTTTGAATTCTTTTGACATATTTTGAGCAAACTCATGGCTCATTTCATCATTATTGCTAGCAAAAATCAGATCATCAACATATACAAGGGTGATTAGTAACTTATCCTTATCCATATTCATGTAGAGATTACTTCTTACCACCACTTTTTTGAATTTTTGTTGTTGTAGATAGTGATCCAATCTTGTGTACCATGCTCTAGGAGCTTGTTTCAAACCGTATAATGCATTTTTCAACTTACATACAAAGTCTTTGCTTCTGCTAGATCAAAATCTTCTGGTAGCTCAATGTAGACTTCTTCCTTCAGTTCCCCATTCAAAAATGTTGTTTGTTTGTCCATTTGATAGACTTTAATCCTTTTGAGGAAGCGAATGCTAAGAATATACTTATAGCTTCCATACAAGCTACCAATGCAAAGCTTTCTTCAAAATCGATTCCTTCAATTTTTGAATAACCCTTACAGACAAGTCTTTCCTTATTTATGATGATTTGTCCATCTTCATTCATTTTGTCTTTGAACACCCACTTAGTTCCAATTATATTTTTATTCTTTGAACAAGGTACTAGCTCCCATGTCTCATTTTTCTTGTTTTGAGACATTTCTTCTTCCATGGCTTCTGCCCAATGAGGATCCTTACTTGCTTGAGTAAAAGTTTATGGTTCTATCATAGATAGGAGAGAAACATCATTTTTCTTTGGTGTACTTGTCATCCTTCTTCGGGTTTGTATTCCTTCATCTGCATTGCCAATAATCTCCTTTTCTACATGATGTTTTTGGAGGAATTTCACTTTTGAAGGAGTTCGAGATGGTTCTTTTTGTTTTTGTTTTTCTTTATCTTTCCCTCCTTTTTAGGTTCTTCTTCGCTTTCTTCAATAAATGGGTCAATGTCATGATCTTCAATTTTATTTTCTGGAAGGCCTTGATCAATATTTACATCATTACTTTCCACTATTTTTCATACTCGACTATTGTAGCACTTGTAAGCTTTGCTTCTGGTAGAATATCCAAGAAATATTCCTTCATCAACATGAGAATCCAATTTTCCTGGTGAGTCATAATTGATCTTTATGAAGAATTTTCTTCCAAAAATCATGAAGTAGTTTACTGAAGCAAGTATTTCTTTCCATGTGTCATCAGGAGTCTTCTCATTATTTGGTCTTAGTTGAGTTTGATTCAAGGTATAAACTGCAGTCCGAGTTGCTTCCTTCCAAATTTTTGGCTACAATTCAGCTGCTAGTAACATAGTTCTTTCCATTTCTTGAATAGTTCGGTTTCTCCTTTCAACTACCACATTTTGCTTAGGTGTTCTAGTAGCGGAGAGTCCTATTTCAATTCCATGCTCATTACAAAATTCATCAAATTATTTTGATATGAATTCTCCCACTTTATCTATTCTAAGACATTTAATATTGGAGTCCTTTTCATTTTCTACAAGAGCTTTAAGATTTTTAGAGAATTCAAAGGCTTCAGATTTATATTTTATAAAATATACCCACATCATTGTAGTATATTCATCAACAAATAAATCAAAGTACCTTTCTCCTTGGAGTGTTGGATTTTTGGTTGGCCCACATAAATCTGCATGAATGATCTCTAGAGGTTTTGATGTGGAGAATTCCTTAGTCTTGTGGTTTTTTCTAGTTTGCTTGCCATGTTGACATGGGCCACATACAACTTGATTTGGTTTGAACATCTTTAGAATGTCCCTTACTACATTGATTTTACTGATATTGATCAATTTATCAAAACTTGTATGCCCCAGTCTCTTATGCCACAACCAACTTTCATCTGTTGACTTAGATAACATTCATATTCTTGAATTTTGTTCAAAATGTAGATGTTATCTGATGTTATAACTCCTTTCACCAAAAGTTCTCTTGAGGAAGAGTTCCCTATTTCACAACTTTTAGTGTTGAAGACAACATTATGTCCTTGATCATAGATTTGGCTAACACTCAAGAGATTGTGTTTGAGCCCATCTACCAGCAAAGCATTTTGAGCCTTTCCTTTTCCATTAATAAGGATAATGAATCCTTTTCCAACAATTTTGGCAGACCCACTCTGAAAGGATACATTTCCTTGCTTTTTGTTTAATGAGACAAACTTCCTTTTGTCACCTATCGTATGTCTGGAGAACCCACCATCCACAAACCAAATAATTTCCTCACTGTGAGCACATAGAGCTAGACCACATTTATCCATATTGGGATTTTGATCTTTTTCTTCTCTACTTTTTAGGGGGAAATTTTGCTCACTATATCCATTATCATTACATAATGAGCAAATTGGATCAAATTTGGCCAAAGGATCAAAAGAGTTGAAGGAATTGATTTTTCCTTGCCCTTTGAGATTGCATGGTTTGTTTGTCTGATCCTTCAATCTTGGTACTTCATTGTTACAAGCCATGCAATGTTTAGCTTGATGACCAAGATTTTTACAATAACAACAATGCCCAACAAAAATAGTTTGGTACTTGTTATAATAGCCATGATTTGTATCAACCTTATTTCTTGGAGTTGCTCTTTCTTCATTTTTTTGGATTTGAGTCAGGCCTTTGATGAGATTATTTTTCTTCTTTTGGATTGCTGCAAAGTACTTCGACATAAATTCTTGCATTATCCTTAGAAATTGATGATTCTTCTTTAAAACCTATCCCAGACTTGTCATTTTGAGATTTTTGAGTGTTGAGAATGCGATCAAGTGTTTGAGAACTTTACCAACATCTTTTTATTTGTTACAATTTTTTCTTGATAGATACTATTTCAGCTTCATGTCTTTCATATATGACGTCATCCATTTTTTTAGCTTCCTCTTTATCTGTTTTAAGTGAGATGACCTTCTTTCCTAACTTTTCATTTTCTTCAATGGCACTAATTAGTAATTCGTTTGTATCTTCTTCGTTTTCCTATCTTGATTCACCATCTTCAGTGAATTCCATAAATATAACTTCCTTGCTTCTAGCATAGTCATTTTCTTCATCTGATTCCTCATCACTTCCTTTGGATGATTTCTTTTTGATGGCCACATACTCATCCTCATCAGATTCATCTTATTTAGAGAAGAAATTTTTCTTAGTAAATCCTTTCTTTCTGTATATCCTCCTTTTTGAATCTTACTTATCATCATTGTCATGCTTATCAGGACATTTTGTAGAATAATGACCTATTCCTCCACAATTTAAACAAATAATAGGTTGCTTACCTTTGAGCTTGGATCCTTTATTTATTCTTCATACAAATTGTGCCAATTCAATGTCAACATTGGAGTCATCACTGTTGGTATTCCATCCTTTCCCCTTCTTTGATTTTGAGGCCTTGAATGCTTTATCTTTGGAACTTGGGATTCCTTTTCTCATCTCATAGGCAATGAGGATTCCATGAAGTTCATCCATCTTGAGAGTGTCTAGTTCCTTCATTTCTTCTATAGCACTTACTTTGGAGTCAAATCTGTCTGGGATAGATCTTAAGACTTTTTGAACAACAGTGCTTTAAGAGAGTTGACTACTTCAGCTAATTGAAGGAAGTATGATGCTATATATTATTCATCATCTATTTTCAGACTTCCGAACTGCATCCTATGAGTTTGAAGCTTTGACTTATTAACTTTGGAGTCCCCATCATATAAGCTAACCAACTTATCCCATACTACTTTGGTCAAGTCACAATTCAAGACTTTCGTAGACTTAGAATCAATAATTCCATTGGTAATGGAATTTTGAGCTTTGGCATTTGCAATGTACACTTTCCGTTCATCTTGATCAGTAGGAAGGGTGGGAGGGGCACTGTACCCATTAAAAACAACATTCCAAACTTCAAGTCAAAGGGACATTAAGTAGTAAGACATTCTATTTTTCCAAAAATAAAAACTAGTACCATTGAACAAGGGAAGCATTCCTGTCATTTCTTGATTCTTCATTGTAACTAAGAATCCTTCTTTCAGCTATTAGGTTGATTCTGAAGAAGCTGGATTTGAAACCAATTGTTGGAAATACTGAGAGGGGGTGAATCAGTATTTCTTTTCAATTGTTATTATTACCAGTTTAGATTATTTATAATTTTACTCAAAGAAATGATTTTATTAAAATGTAGAAAAATATTGACTACAATATCTTATGAATTTTGCCAAGAACCAACTTGGACTTTAATGAGGCTCCAACCTCTAGGGCTCCAACCATCTCTAGTCAAGGAACCAACCTTCAATTTAGGACGACCAACTCCAAGGACACCAAACCTTCCAATTCTGAGGCACCAACCCCAAGGTCTTCAACCCTATAGTTTTTCTTTGTCAAGAAATGTTTTGATTGTATTAAACTCCTCCCTGTCCTTGTGATCTTTATAAAAAATTGTTGTCTTCCCTACATAACTGCTTCATGTATGAATGCTTCTCACAAGCCTTTTTAGATATTAACCCAACCAACAGACTTGCTCAACCTTCGACTTCCTTCCTTTTATTGGAACTTCAACATTCTTCTTCAACGTTGGACCTTTGGATTCCCTATTCAACCTTCGGCTTTGTCTATTTCTTTGAGTTCACAAGTTGTGAACCATCAATTATACTCTGTGCCCGATTCCGACATTGATACTTGAGGTGAGGTGTTTTAACCTATATTTATATGAGTCTCACCAATAACCAAGAGACACGTTCATTAGAGGGAGAGACCAACTTATGAATATTCATCCAATTATTCACAAGCTTGTTTATTTATAGAAAATTTCATCTAAGAGGTCATACCCACATGAGTTCCCACTTCCACGTCATTACCTCAATCACAATCATAACCTTCGGAGGTCTTTTACAAGTCGTTCTCATAACATAGCCAATTGTCAATTATCCCTACTAGATGTGATATTATATAAAATTGTTTTGATAATTCTATTGGGTCCACCACACTATCGCAATCGATGGTCTGGGGTCCACCACTCTATCCCAATCACAACTTCATAAGACTCCCACAATCGCAACTTCATGAAAATCCCACAATCGCAACCCTTTGGCTTTATTATGTGTTATCGGGAAATCTAGTGTCTATGCAGAGCTTCTAGTGCCACTAAGACGGGTAGCTATCTTAGAAACAAATAGACTAAAGTTACTTTGGTTTTCCTTTACGAGAATTAGATAGGAGAGGAGCAAAGAATTTCAGCCTCAATCTTTCGCTTGGTTCTCTGCTCGTTCCTTCTCCTCTTTGATGGATCTTTGTTGCTCCTTCCTTGACCACTCCGCTTCAAAGAGTACCTATAAAGTCAAAGCAACATAATACCTTCAAAGTGCAGAGATCTACAATCATAAACAATATAGGACCAAATATATATTGACCACACAAATTCATATATTAGCAAACATACAAGAATGTGGAGGAAAACTTGAATAGCTTTATTGATATAAAGATTAGAAGAGAGGATTACAACCCATTGATTTGACCCAGCGTCATCCTCCCAGCATGAAAGCCCTTCTTCACCTCATGAAAAGCTTAGATCACCCAACACTTGGATATTCCACTAGGAAACCAACAACACTTCCTTAGAAGATACAAGATTCTAGCCTATGGATCTCTGGGATGAGGGATCCATATATAGATGATTGCAGGGGGTAAGTCAGCTACTGGGATTTTTTATTAATGTCTTCTCTCTGATAGTTCTTGATTCCACTTGGAGATTGATGATATCTTACTCATCCTTGGGTGAATTCAGAGAGGTAAGTGTCACAGGAGAAGTTTATGGAAGATTCCATGATCATCCACCTTGCAAACTGTCTCTGTCATTTGTCTACTCTCGCCCATCGCACCCTATCAAAGGGCTTTTCAGTATGCATCACACTTTTTGCACTGAGAAGGTGAGATGCATCACACCCTGTGCACTGAGCAGTCTGTATGGTCCAGTTTTGACCAGTTCTGAGCAGTTTTCTGTGGAGAACTTTTGGGAGATGATGTAATCAGTTGACCTTGTTCCTTTAGGGTATGAAACAACACTTTTAGGGACTCAGAAGCCCTTGGTTTATGGAAATATGTGATTGGGGTTGTAGTGCCCAAATATGTATATAACAGTTGCCCCCTAAAGCATGAGGTCATAAATCTTTGATGTCGGGTGAAATGGTTTATCATGAGGATCCGAGGTTTTTCGAACTGGAAGGTGGCCTGTAACAAGATACAATACAATACATTATCTTCATAACATTTTCATGATCTAGCTCAGGCGGGCATTCCCATGCTTAGCTTTATAAATTCATTTTCATGTACATAGGATAGACAATCGTCTATCTGGCAGACTGATGATTCTGATAGAGCCATTATCCTTTGATTCGGATGATCATCTGTGCAGCAATGAAGTACATTAGATGTCTTTATTTTCCTGAATATATCACAGCCCAGATGGATGAAACTAGATACGGGGTCTTCAAACTCGTCCAATCTTGCCCTATAAGTTGATCCATGTGAAAAATGTTCTCGAGTTGAACATGGAAATACATTGCCTAATTACCAGCGAATGATGTAAGCTGTTAACAGGTGCGAGAGGAATCACCGATAATGATGATGACCATCAAGGTACTACAGTACAATTCGTGTGGTGTGAAAATGTGACTTGGCGTCGAAAACCATGCAAAACCTTTCGGTCGAAGGCCATTGATTTAAACCTATTGACGGAAGTGAGAAACTTGCCATTGGGGCATGCAAGCTTCAAAGTACTGAAAGGGTTGTTCCTAGGTCGACTTATTGGATAATGAGTTGTCGTCGACAAGAAGTGACCCGTCGTAGGAGGGCCTTAATGAATCCCACATCTACAACACGGAACAGAGCTAATGATTTTGTGGAGGTGAAAACTATCTGATGATACAGGGTTCAAGGTGGTGGTCATGAAAAAATGAAGCGTGAAGGTATTGCAGCAGGTGAGACACAAGCTGGGTTGGAGAATTCTCTGATCGACTTCTCTTGAACATGTCGGCGACACTAAAATGGATTGGTAGCGTTAACCCCAAAGATGGATGGTACGATGGACCAATGGTAGCATGACTGGTGAACGGAATAACCCAACCTGACTCAGTCATGGTGATGGAGTGAAAGTGTCATGTTCAAGAGCGACTCGCTACCAATAAAGTTTCTTCAAGTTTTCTTCCCAATTTTCCCCAGTCATTACTGACCAGTACCTCTTTATTTTTATCAAGCTTGAGGATGATAACATATGCTTGTTCTATAATTTTCCCTTTGGGAAAACTCGTCACTATGTTTTAACGAGCCTAGCGACAGTGAAACTTGTTCTTGTCTCTATGGACAAGTTTGTGACTATTGGTTTTAACGAGTTTAACGACAAAGACAACTCAGTCCTTTTTCAATTTTAGAGAGTCTAAAAAGGGATGGAAAGGAAACTCCAGTCATCCTTTTTCATCATATAATCCCTTAAGTCTGAAAAAGTATAAAATAATACAAAAGGGATGAATTTTCGATAGTTTTAATGAGCCGAACAAGACAAGCGCTCGATCTTTTTGTGTAATAATCCCTTAGGTCCAAAAAGATTAAAATCTAGAGGAGGGATAGCACTTCCGGTAGCTTTAACAAACTAGAGAGGCCAATTGCTCGACAATATTTTCATATTTTACGAGTGAGATGAAAAGAGCTTAAAGGAGACTCCTTTTTTAGGAAAGAGTGATATTTTCAGGTAGTTGCTAATTCCAGGTAAGGTTTGGAATTTTCCAATCATGGTAGTGTCACAAGGATGGATAACAGAATCACTTGTTGCAGTTGTTTCTCAAAAAGGTAAACAATCAAATGGAGGTGTATGATCGGCTAAAACAGAGTGGAGGTGATGGTAAGAACACGACCAGGGCTCAAAAGCTGATTGTAATGCATTCGCAATGGTTATTTACCGAAGGTTGGTTCATTTTTTAATGATCTTAAACTCTGGGGGAACATTTACTCATTGCTTAGGTTTAATTTTTAATGAGCTTGAACTTCGCATAAAAACGGCTCATTCTAGTCGTATAATAAGGATGTCTCACTGATAGGTTCAATTTTTAAGGATCTTGCACCATACAAAACTTTGCTCTGCTCCCTTTCGTATGCAAGCTATGAATGACCAACTACTATCCTAGGGGTTAATTAACTACTGAGGTTAGGTAGGAAAACTCTTCCTTTACTTTGTTGGTGCCATCTAGCCCCTACAAAGGTGAACGATCGATCTGACCAATCACCTAAATTAAGCAGTCGAAGTCAGAAAAACTATGGGGTTAGCATTACACTAGACGCTTTTCACTTGCGCGCAAAAAGGATTGCATGCCCCCAGGTATAGCGAAGTAGAGTTTCCAGGTTACCCTTCAATTTGCAGACAAAACATTTGCTCTATTGGGAAAGGCCTACATTCTGACGGAGGTATCTTATTCTAGTCTAATCCCATTTCCCTAAACAGACGGGTGTGTCAGACTAGTCATATATCCTTCGTGGAAACCTACCCTATACCTAAAGTTTTCCTGCCAAAGCAGACCAGGGTGCATGCCCCCTGGGCTTTAGTCATGGCCACCAAATTACTCGCATTCTTCAGGCGGACAGACTAGAGATTGATGAAAGATTCCTTGCGTGAAAAGACCAATTAGGGATGGCATTTGACTATTAGCTATGTGTGAGCTAGGGAATGAAAGCTGATCTATGAGCTAGACCACTCGTCCTTCATGCAGAAAACACATTACTCGAAAGAGTGAGGAGACAATGGCTCCCATGCTATAAATATAGTGATGCCCAAGGAGTAGATTATAATCTAAAGGTCCTTGGACTAACATTACGTTCAGATACACAGTTTTCCCTCTCAAAGTTATAGGCAAACTCGGAAGGATCCCTAACGGTCGACTAGTTCCTTTATCGAAGCTTGTTAGATTTCGCATCTCAGGCAGAAGTGATGGCGAACCAAGCGCTTTCCAAGCAGTTGAGGAAAGGATACTCACAGAAGCCCCTTCATCTATGATGGTACCAACCATGACCATTCTATAAGCTTGTACAATGATTCGGAATGGTACATTAGATGGTAAACAAGGTTTGTCTAGTAGATTTCAATCAAAGGAAACAACTAGGTTGCTCAGAGGTGGGACCGAATAAACGATCGGATATGACCCTGACAAACTTCCTTCCTGCGGTAAAGGAGCGGGTAGATTTCCCCCATGTTCATCGGAGTCTATGTTTACAAAAAGAATTTGAATAGTGTCGTTCTCATTCTCTTTGGTGACTGTATCATCCGAAGATGGACCTTCCGAAGACAAGACTGGGTCAACTGCCGCCTCAACCTTTTGACTTTCATCTGGTGTGGATTCAAAGGGTTTATCTTCAATTATAGATGCTTCGACTAACCATGAAGTCATGTCAATCGGATTTTCAACTAGCGATGGACTTAGCAAGAGTTTCTTGTACCCAGGAGGAAGCCGTAGCAGTGAAGCAAGACGGTTATCCAAGACTCTTTTAGCTTCATCCAGGAAGGGACAATGGTGGACGACATGATTGCCTTGACATGGTTTGCAAGGAAATTTACATTTTTCTTTCTGTCCAGAGACTTCGTTTTCACTAGTTGACGATGTACTCTCAAGATGATCGTCAGAGGTTGATGACACCGGATTGTGCAAATGAGGAGACCAATCCCTTAAGATCTGAGGGATGCAAGGACAATCTCGATGATAGTGGTCCCCTTTGCAAATGACACATGGAGATTTGGGTTTGGACGGTGCAGTGCGTGGATTTTCACTAGATGATGCATGGTTGCCCCTTTTTTCCTTTGGCTCCTTTTTCTTCTCCTTCTCCTTCCCTTTCTTCTTCTTCTCAGTTACTTGGTCTTTAGCTTTACCAATTTTACCAAGCGAAGAGGAAGGAGGGGAGGGAGAAACAAGCGAAGTAGAAGGTTGGGGGGTACCTCTAGTCTCATCTAGTTGCTAACTTGATTGCTCAGGAATTGTGGCGGTTTGAACGATAGAGGTCGAGAAGAGCCATATTGGCAAGCCGATTGTCAATCCTAGGAGGGACAATGTGGCCATATGAGGTGCACCAACATCTCCCCAAGAGGAGAAAGGACTAGGATTTTCTCCAAGGGGAAATCCTTGGTTGGTGGACTCCATTTTTCTCAACCTAAGACCAACGAGGGAACCGTGACATTATTCCAATTAAAATAACTTTTAGATGCTTTGACACAACTTGATTTTTCAATTTTTAAGAGTTGAGAAAAAGCTAAAGATGACTCTAGTCGCCTTCGATTTTTAATGAGCCTGAAGTGACAAGTGCTCAGATGGACCTTTTCCTTTAAGGAGTCTAAAAAGGAATGAAAGAGACTACTTTGGGAAAATCTAGACAGACGGGAGTACCTAAAACCAAACCAATCACAAAACTGCAGAATACTTTTTACGGTACGACAATCAATCTTCCCGAATGTTGTGTTCAGTGCATTGCGATCGATAGGGCGACAAACATAGCTTCCTAAGGATAAAGGATATAGCCTATTGTGGTCTCCCAATATATACTCGATAGTATGTGGGAGCACGAGTCCGTACTGGCACTTGTCGTCTCAAAGAGGAGGAATCACCCAACCTACAATGAAAGCGATTGTTACCAGGCTTTACGACACTAGAATACGTCTCTAGCCTAAACTTCTAAATGTTGTGCGTTAGGTTCCAAAGCATTTTTATGTTCGTTGAATTTATTTTACAGTTGATCTTTCTTAAGAAGTTTTCCTTTCAGGTTCATCGCATGATGTAGATATACAATTCCTGAAATGCAATCTAAGATGATAAACAATCATTTAATCTTATTTTTGCAATGAAAATCCTAGCTACTAAGGAAAGAGAAATGGGATTCTTTCAACATAGAGTAGAGAGCACACACTAGATGCACTGTCCTAAATCAAAATCAACAAGCAGTCTAAATGCAAATTCATATGCATGTATTTGTTTTCGCTTTCTTAATGTGTGAATGACAAAAAGAATGCTAAGTACAAATCTGAATAATTTCAAGTGACAGTACTAATGATTTTCTTTTCAAAAAACGGAAGGAAAAAAATGATGACACTTTGCGATTTTGAATTGAAAACTACTTTCAACACTTGAAAAACTATTAATCCAAATCAAAGACAAGAGTAAAAGTGTAATTGACCATCAAGAATAGTAGGATTCTTTTCTTTGACTAAAAACGACACTTACAACACTTCCAAATCAAAAGACGACAGTTTGATTACGCTACTTCTTTGTAAAGGAGAACCGTAAATGGCGAACAATACATAAAAACATTTACAGTTCTTTGTACTATGGAGGCTAAATCATGCAAAGGAAGGGAGTTTCCATAGTGGTATACCGATCACAGACAACAAAACTCCTGAATAAAGCTGAAGTGAGTGAACAAAAAACCAAAATCTGGAAGCAGAAGAGGTCTTATCTAATCATCGCACCTGTAACATAGGGAAAGAGCGATGCATCTCACCTACTGCACATGGGAGGTGCGATGCACCCAGATTCCCAAGAGGAGAAGGTGCAATGGTCCAGGGATGAGACTTCAACTAGATTCTTGGTCACAGTTTGCATCTCAGTTCAAGGATTTAAGCCGAGCAAATGATAGTCAGTAAATGCAAATCACAAGGGCTGATCTAATGATGCTACTTGAGCCACCACCAAGGCAATTAGGATGTTTGCAAATTAATTGTTTAGTTTATAAACAAAACCTGGAGATAGACTGAAGCAACATTGATCTACTTTTCACTTGCATAGCAAATGTAGTTTGAAGGCTAGCTGGCTTGACTTCAGGCTCCGTCTGTAAGTTTATAAAGAAAACAATTATAGACAAGCAAACAAGTTAATGTTCCCCAGCAAAGTCACCATTTTGTTATCGGGAAATCTAGTGTCTATGCAGAGCTGCTAGTCCCACTAAGACGGTAGTTATCTTAGAAACAAACAGATTAAAGTTACTTTCATTTTCCTTTACGAGAAGTAGATAGCAGAGGAGCAAAGAATACCAACCTCAATCTTTTGCTTGGTTCTCTACTTGTTCCTTCTCCTCTTTGACAGATCTTTGCCACTCCTCCCTTGATCACTCCGCTTCAAAGTGTACCTATAAAGTCAAAGTAGCATAATACCTTCAAAGTGCAGAGATCTACAATCATAAACAATATAGGACCAGATATATATTGACCACACAAATGCATATATTAGAAAACATACAAGAATGTGGAGGAAAACTTGAATAGCTTTATTGATATAAAGATTAGAAGAGAGCATTACAACCCATTGATTCAACCCAACGTCATCCTCCCAGCATGAAAGCCCTTCTTCACCTCATGAAAAGCTTAGATCACCTGACACTATGACATTCCACTAGGAAACCAAAAGCGCTTTCTTACAAGATACAAGATTCTAGCCCTTGGATCTCTGGGATGAGGGATCCATATATAGATGATTGCAAGGGGATGAGTCATCTTCTGGGATTTTTTATTAGTTTCTTCTCTCTGATATTTCTTGATTCCACTTAGAGATTGATGATCTCTTACTCATCCTTGGGCAAATTCAGAGAGGCAAGTGTCATAGGAGAAGTTTCTAGAAGATTCCATGATCATCCACCTTGCAAACTGTCTCTACCATTTGTCTACTCTCACCCATCGCACCCTACAGAAGGGATTTTCAATATGCATCACACTTTTTGCACTGAGTAGGTGAGATGCATCGCACCCTCTACATTGAGTAGTCTGTATGGTCCAGTTTCGACCAGTTCTGAGCAGTTTTCTGTGGAGAACTTCTGGGAGATGATGTAATCAGTTGAACTTGTTCCTTTAGGGTATGAAACAACACTTTTAGGGACTCAGAAGTCCTTTATTTTTAGACATATGTGATTGGGGTTGTAGTGCCCAAATATGTCTATAATGCTATGTAACATTTTCAATACCCCTACTGCTAATGGAGCAGATATAATAATCAATAAGTTGTTTTTAATAAATCTTTGGATCCACACCTTTATCACAGTCAGACATCTGTCGGGTCCACAATCCTGATCGAAATCGGTAGTTTTATGCATCATTCCTTTTAAACTCGCAATAATGCATATGTGATATTACAATAGGGCGTAGTATAACGGAGAAATCGGGTCTTCAACTCAAATCGCAATCAGAGGTTTCAGTCATGACAAGGCTTTAAAAACTTGTGATATGGTGGATGCGATATTGTATTAAGGAAAATGTAATAGAACCATTAGGTCCGCAATGCTCATATCGCAATCGAGGATTTCGAGCGGCAACACATAATAAAACCTGTCGATATTATATATGACAATATATTAACTCCTCTAGTTTGTTTTATTCCATGTGTTGTGAAGTTTTAAAGGCTTTCAATGGTTTATTCCTTCCTCCGATATTTATCTTTAGTTCCTCCAATATGGCTCTTATTCTTTGGCATATGATTTTTCTTAGCTTGTCGCTGCTATGACTTCCGATAGCTACTCTTTGATTCTCAATATGTTTCTCTTGCTCCAATATGACTTCCAATGGCCTCCCTAATGGCTTTCCTCCTTGGCTTATTGCTCCTGTTACTTCACGGATATACTCTACTTCTCTTTGGCTTCATATAATCATTTAGTATCCCATAATATTGCCATATTGACATCAATGACAATCTAGATCAACAGTTGTATCTATACATTGCAATGCATTTGAGGTAAATAAAATATGACGTTTCATAAAATTATATTATCTAAGAAAACACTGAGAAAGAATTAAGAAAATAATTTTTAAAACTAATTAAAAAATAATTTAAAAATAGTACAACACGCTGAACACTGAGTCTATGGAGGAATGATAATTATTAAGATCACGTAGAAATGGCCCTAGACATATAGATTATCCTATTTTTTTTCCTTAATTCAAGCTTCTATGATCCATAATGAATTAAGCAAAGTCTTTCAGTATAAATCACTTAAGAGAAATTTTTGGCCGATGCATTCAGAACCAACAATCAGGACTAGAAGAAGAGGCATATCATGGCAAAGCCTCAAATAGAGAGAAATGTAAAGACATAATTTCAAGTAATGACTATATTTGAACACTAATATTTAAATTATGATATTAATTTATTAATGTATTGAAAAAAAATATTATTAAGTAATGGTTAGGCTAGTTTTTGAAAAATAATGTTTAGATAATGAGATTATTTTATTAATTAATTAAAAATATTAATAGGTAACGGA
>APFE031651152.1:12692-22692 GCA_000404065.3 Pinus taeda | reverse complement strand
AACACTTGGGAGATGTGCTTTCTCTTCATTGAGATGGTTGTCATCAAAAACTCTTAAGGCTCTAGTCATTACGGTGTTTAGAACACCAAGCTTTTAAGCTAGAAAATTATGAGAATTAGCATGAAGATATTGTTCCGTATGAGTTTTCTTACAAAATACCTGATGAGAAAAAGAGCCATCATCATTATGTTGTAGTGGCTACAACCACCCTTCAAAAATTTTCATTAGCCTATTTTGGAGCCTCCTGACCAACCTTACACATCACTTTGTCTTGCTTCATCAAGTACACAAGCCTCGATGTTTTTCATGCACAAAGGCAACTTATCGAGCACATCTTGATGCATTCCCATCATAGGTTGTTCATCTGGACTTGGTCCAGCTATAGGCTGAGCAACTTCCCCCTGAAAATTGTGCATTTCTGGAGGGAAACTAGCCTTCCCACCAAAAATTGCACAATCCTCTCAAACAGTGTGCTGGGCTCCAAGATTACGCAATCTTGCCAGTCAATACTCACAGCAGGATTTGCGCATATTTCCCCAACAGGGCTTCTCAACCCTATATTTTCACAAATCTTGGTAGCAATCAGTTGCTCCTCCCAAAAATTGTGCAATCCTCCTGGGCAGTTAGCCCAGCTCCTGGCTAGGAATGGGCATTTTTCCCAAGCAATTGAGCAGCTGCATGCATGAGCAGTGCGATTGACCAGTTCCACCTAGGATAGAGGAAATCTGACTTTCATCTATGCATGATTGATTCTTCCTGGAATAGTAAAAGGAAACATGCAAAATTCATCCCATGATTCTGGTAGCTAGGGGTTGCATGCAATGTTATTTTAGAAGTTTCCCTCCAAGTATCGCTTTTTCCTATATTTCTGGCATGCGCATCATAAGCCCAAATTTATTTATTCGACCCATCATAGCTCATTCTTTCACATTGATCTTGGAGCTCTGACATCCCACAACACATCCAGGACTCTTCAACACATCCAACTCAGCTATTCATGGGTAAGTAGTCTTAACTTGTCTTTTTCAGCATTTTTGTTGCTTCTTGTGTATTCGCTTGTATGAGGGTTGGTTTCTTGATTTATTTGAATGCCTATTGTCGTTTACATATATAATAGCTTGTCCTAGCTTTGTTTCTGTTTTCGTTGCTATCTCACTATTGTCGCATGCATGAAACCGTTTTGCACGAACATTCACCGAACTGGTGAATCACTTCACCCACATGCATATTGATCTGTTTACTGAATGTTTCACTCATGCTTTACATACACTATTAATCACTTAGCTTCACCATGCATCCACTGTCTTATTTTCTTTTAGTTTCCCATCGACAAGCCTGGCCAACATTGGCCCGGACTCTGCCTCACTGAGACTGCATTGTGAAATTTAGGGAAGGAAGGTTCTGCCTTCCTCTCCAGAAATGCCCATTTTTGCCTAAGACTGAACTCCAGGACCATTTTGTGCATTTCTAGAGGATAGTGACTGCTAGCCCAGGAAATTGTGCAAATCTTTCCTTGGGGTTGTAATCCTTCCTAGCTGGAACTATGCATTGCACAATCCCAGCAGCCAACAGCCAGTTCGGATTGTGCATTACGCAGATCCAGCAACCTGTCATACCTCCAAGATAGTCTAGACTTCGTTTTACGCAATTCGGGTAGCCAGTCACCTAGCATCCTAGAAGAAATTGTGCAATCTTGCTCATCAGTTTCTCAGGTATGTGTTGTGTCATTCCCCAGAATTTGCTTTGTTTTCATTGACAGATTTCTTACCATGCATGTTTTTTGTCTCCAAATATTTTAGGTGTTCATCTATCTCAATGGCTTTCAAGATAAAAATACCTCAAGACACTAATGGAAATGTAGCTAGAGCAGCATCTACACAAATGTCCTCTAGTCTGCTGACCTATGAATATACAAAGTTGTATCTAGACAAGGACATCAAACTAAAGTGGCAAGAAGTCAATGAAACATTCGTAGGCACTTTTTGGGAACACCTAGAATATCGTCAGGGGTATTTGAACATTCAAAAGTCTGGCTTATACTAGATTGCATGTGGATATCCCATGTTCCCATGTGCAGACATGATACACTCGATTGTCTCTCACACTGATCGCAAGATGACGACCTTAAGCAGTGTCAGTGCGACGAAGCATGCAACCTTGTGTGAACATGATTATGATGAGATGTATTAGTTGCCAAAGCTTGTGACTGTAATGGAGACTCCATTCATATTACCTAACAGTAGTGCTAACTCCAGAGACATTATAAAGGATTGGGTAAAGGAGCCAGCTTGTTTCACGATGACACCCAACCAGGTCTATAAGAAAAAGATATTGAAGAAGGTGTACCAATAATTGATCATATTTTCTTGTCAGCTATGTGGCCAAGCAAGCAAAATAACCTTCTCAAAGAATGGGTAGTCACCCTGGACCAAGTGGCTAGAGAAGGAAAAACATGTAACTATTCTGGCATACTAACTCATGTCGAAGGAGCAAGTCACGAAGGCCTGACAATCACTTGGAGGTATGCATGCAAAGGTTTACATGTCCACCTACATCGTAGATGTTGTATGTGCCCAACATGATTTCTCAGGCTTGGAGTGGGCATGGTAATTGGTGGAGGTTGTTGTGAACACATATTTCAAGTTGTTGTCCAAATGCAACTTCAAAGGAGTAATCACATGGTTGTATGACTATTTTGTCCTCCCTTTGTACAAAATAATATTTGAACAGGATCCACCCTGCATGTCAACGGAAGCAATGGAGGCATTGATAGGTATTACAAATTGGTATGCCTCACCGTCTGACACTTTCATTTGAATGTTTACTGTGGAGAAGCCTTTTCATGTTCTGCCAAAGTTTGCCTTGGACGTACTTGTCATGTAGGAAGTAGCCTATCACATCTCAACAGGATTAACAGTTAGACTGCAGCAGAAGAATAGGGCACCTTGGCCAACTCTTCAATTGCGGATTGGGTTATATGAGATCTGGAGTATCATGTCGAAGTAGACTTGATGAAGAAATACTCATTTGATCTCTGAAGCTACAATCCATATTACCCACATTGCATTAGGAAGGATCAATTTATGAGAGTTCAGTTCAACTGGATCTACAGGTCATTTCATTTGGCTGAGGAGGACCCATGGAGATATTGCTATAGTTTCCTAGACCCAATGAACCAGTCAGATTCGCTCTAGAGTGGTTAGTGAAGAAGCATGAAGCAACATCATGGAGAGCACCAACAGTAGAAACAGTGGCAGTAAATCCTAACATACCAGTGCGTGATAAAGGGAAGAGGAAGATTATCAATCACATGGAGGAGGAGCAAATATGCAAGTTTCAATCAAATCCACTTGTAGAGAAAACATCTATGGCTATAGAGGCAAAGAGGCAGCAACACAACAAGTGAATCATGTGAAGACATAAGGATAAGAAGACAATATAAGAAGCAGAGAAGGATTTGCGTGAGCTAAGAGAGCAACTATGATAGGAACAAGAGTTGTGCAAGCAGGAGATGGAAGAACAGTAGTAGCAGATACAGTAGGGGGCGCATCATATGAAGATAGATGAAACAATACTCGTACAAATTAGGTGATTCATCTAAACAGCTGGCATCAAGTCAACAGGTTGAACCATCGTAGGGGCAAGACTTTGCTTATGAGATAGAATATGCACCTCAATAGTTGGATGCAGACATGGAGTAGCAGGAGTTGGAACAGGACACTGACCTCATGCCTCACCACAAAGCGGCCGACTCAACCACTTCAGTGCATCTAAAAGAAGAGCAAGTCTCGGATGACCATGGAGGCACTGAGATCCTTGTTGATCAGCCAGAAGAAGAGATGCACAACATCTCATTGGATGAATCCCAACATAGAGTTGTGCAGTCTCGCAGAGTGTCAACTCTGGAGAATCAAACATCTCCTATGCAAGCTGAAAAACTAGTGATCATGATTGATGTGTGAAAGCACCCAGCTACTTTCTCTGACATAACTAGAGTGTATGCTAGAGCCACAAGCTCAAGTGTTTTCTTCGTATAGCTGAGAATGAGCGAATGGCGAAGGAACTATAGCAGGTCAAGCAAGGAGGAGACTTGGTGAAAATGTCCACACGATCTGAACTAACGAAAGCAATACTAGATGAAGTATTGTCCCTTGACACAGTTATGTGACCATTCTACTCCAAGTTTGGTATCATGCACAAGGCAGACATCGATCTCAACGGATGTAGCAACGATGTGCTAGGAGTGCATGCATCTTGACGAACATACATGCTATTGTTTATGACATTAAAACATGGACAATGAAGTACAAGGGAGCCCCACTTCACTTGAAAACTGATTAGACCAAAATGGGGTCTAGCTGAAAGCACGTATGATGACCTCCCGCAACTCATCACTAGCATACATGCTTCCCATGCATGAGTATTCAAGAGCATGGATGTTTTGATGTGAACACATGCGATCCCATCACTTCAGACTCTCACCTAGGCTAAGACCAAGAAGTAGGTCCAACTAGAGCTTGAATCGTACTTCAATGGGTTGATGTGCATCACCACTAGCCCAAACTTGCATATAAATTCATACATCATGCACAAGTATGGTTTTGATCTGGCCACATTGAAGACAATGATGTGCATGCTTTCAGATGAGTTGGACAGAGGAGCCCAAGCAGTGTACCCAAATGCTATGGAAGCGAAGGTCGGGTTTTAGACAGATGTCACCACAGAACACATAGACACTATCAAAGACTACAAAGCTTGGCATCAATATGTCATTGTTGATGAGTATGAGGATGTTAAGAAATTGAACTTCTATAGTTGTCTAAGTCAGAGTGATGTCTAGTTTGGCTTGCTCAAGCTATTGTGTTCACATGGGTACATGCACATTGTAATGTTTAGTCATGTCAAGTGTAAGTCAAGTGTCAGTAGTGAATGTAACAATGATATAGTAAGTGAAGAGTCATGAGGGTAGTTGAACAGTCATAAAGGAGAATGTCAAGGACCACCCCACCCTTTGCTATAAATAGTCCCTCATAACTCATTGTAGAGGCTTTTGGTCAGCTAAGCTTCTGTTAAGACTGTCTTGAAGAAATATTGGAAAGTATTGTAATGTGTCTTGGCTTCCCCATTGGATAGAGCTAGTACATCTATTTGGAGGAGCAGGCAGATGTGACTGTAATGTTTCACTATTGGGGATAGCAAGTCTACATAGATGTACTGTATTATTGGAACTTACACTTCTTTATATAATAAGAGCCAACACATTTTCATGCATATGTTGTTAATGTAGTTGGACTATTCCAGCTGCTTCAATGATGTATGTTGTTTAACTTACTTATTTGTGTATGAACTGCTTCATATGTAATTATATGAATCTTATTATAGATGTTTTGTTGGTTTAACAATCAATTTGGATTGTCAACTGATCTTATTTCTAGATTGTGATGCATCTTCGCTCGTTTATTCCTTCCCAGTTGAGTACTAATACAGGTTGTCAAGGGCACACTCATCCCAACCCACTTGCATTAGAACCTTTCATTCACCTTCCTTGACTCACTGCAGTAGTCACACCCTTACTATTGACAGAGTTATCTTACTTGCCTCTATGCGATATCCTGGTCAAGGAATTACCTTAAGACCCATTGTTGGGACTCCTACTCCAAATGGTCTGAGGTCTAATTAGGACTTCTTACTGGGAATATCCCCTTGACATGTTGGCAGGTGCAGCACCATTATCATTTCTGGTGCTAGAAGGAGGGCTAAATGACAAGTTGTGTCCTCTCATCTAGTTTTGAACCTTTGCATAACTTTCATGGAGTCTTGCAATCTTCCTCCCCCACGTTTTTTTTCGAATTGTGAAGATGTCTCCATCACGAGGAATTTTTTTGATCTCTTGTCCACTTTCACATATGATGGTGAAGGAAATGTGGCCTAGCCTGAGTACTTACATGACTTTCTTTCCATGCTTCATGATGAATATGAGTTTTATGATGAACAAGATGATTTTTTGCTTGCATACACAATTCATGAATCTCAATTTCGTTGGTTTCTCATCCTATCGGCTGATAACGTGCACTCATTTGAGCACTTTTGTGATCTCATTGAAGACAAGTTTTATCATTTTGATCCAGACCATCTTGACTAAAAACTAATTGTTACAACAATGGAGGGCTCTGCATGAATCAATTATTGATTTTTGGCAGCTTTTCCATGACTTGCATTTTTAAGCTCTGAGGAGCCAAATGAAATTTGCTTATCTTTGGGACCGGTTTGAGTATTTATTTAAGAAATATTCTTGTCCCAAGAGAAATTTTGAAATCAAGCCTCACTCAACATTCTTCATTAATGGAGTCGTGTAATCTCATGTGGATGTGGTCATTTTCTCGAGTAATTTTCTACCTCCCTCTCATTCAACAACTCCACAACTGCCAAGTGATGTTGAAGATCACGCTCACACACCTGTTCATCTTTCACATTCTCCCAACATCACTTGACTCAATTTTCATGTAGATTTGGTTGTGAGTCCTTTGAGTTCTCATATGCATTCTTTTCTATGACCTTTGTCTTCACATTCGGGTGTTTCTCCGAATGATGCTGCCTTGTGTTCATCCATTCTGAACTCTTCACTTGTTGTGAACAAGGAATAACCCAATGACGGAGTTGGTTTTGCACAACCAACATGTGCTATCATTCATGAAGAGTATGAGTAGGAGATTAAGCATCAACACTCAGCGAAGGATGACTCCCTTCTGTCCAAGCCCCCTCCGTTATTTCCTAACATCTTTGGTGAACTTTCCATCCATGATTTTGCATGTGTTTCTTCATCCACGAATGCAGCCATTATTGATCCCTCACAAGACTTACCGGATGTTGGTCCATCATTCGACAATACAGAGGATAAGATAATTGAAAACCAACTTGATCTTTCATCTGTCTTTTCTAAAAACATAGATGATGAGTTTGTTCAATTTTCATCTACCCCTCTATTTGATTCATCAGATCATGAAGATGCCAACGAAACCATTGATTTTTCTGATCATAGCGACCATGATCTGTTTGTTTCCATATTTGTTCATGATCATGGCTTTATCACAGTTGATCTTTCGAAGCCATCAGTTTATGATGATCTACCTCATGATGAAGTTGAAACACCCAAGATCGTCGAGGCACTTCAGCCCAAGATGACGGTTATGTCAGGTCCTTGCTGTCTTAGGGTTAGTCTCACTTCTGATCATGAAATTATTCAATCACCCAAGGCTCCTCATCACTCATCTATATTCATTGAACATCCATCTCACACATAGATCACATATCCTCCACTCAAACTGCACGATCCCATCGCTCACGCATTTGAAGAATATTACATTGCAAGCACACGTGTACGACACAAGTTATCTTTGTTTCTTTCATTTGCTTGCATGTCTAAGTCAAGAGTGTGCTTATGCTTCAAAGTTTCACGCATTGAAACACAACACCATGATAAATCCACAGATTGCTCGTCATGCACTTGTACTCACTTATGTCACATGAACACTTTTAAACACGGAGCGTGGTTGTCTTCATTGTTATATCTTTCTTGTTTCTTGGTTCACACAATTCGGTCGCTCGTGGACCAAGCCTTCACCAACATAGGTCTACCAACGCGTCAGTGGCTGCATTGGAAATATCACTTCACGTGATCAAGCCCACGCACTGTTAGTGTAGGAGTAGGAGTAGTGTTTGCTTTTAGTTAGCTTACTTGCATGGTTGTTTTCTTACTTGATTTGTTTGCTTGTTTTTCTACTCGCTTTTTTTCTTACCTTCTTTGCTTTCACTTTTGCTTCTACTTTTGCCTTGATTTCATGTTTGTTTGTTTCGTTAGTAGGTTAGTTTTGCATGAAATCATGTATGACTCTTGAAACAAGATGGGTGAAGTACAAGAGGGCTTGTACAACTATCACTACTTGGTTATCTATCACCTTGCCTCTGTATGAAGAGCTTGTTACTCTCAGTCTATGATATGTCAAAGAAAAATACATATTGTTCAAAGTGAACCTTGGTGAAAACACAACCCTTGTGTAGAATTTTGTGGATTTTTTCTACACGCCAGCTATCTCTGATACCATGTAGAATATTTGTAGAATTTTTCTACAAGTCGGTCAACTTTGATACCATGTAGAAATTTCCCATCTCTAGATCAACTTGGTAATGCAATGTACTAAAGAAAAACACTTGATCTGCTTCTACAAACAATTTAGTGGAAGCTTAATCAACCATGAGCATCATCAATAAGAACACATATAACTGATAAGAAGCAATCATCACACATAACACAAGATATATCCAGGGGAAAGCACCAACATAAAACCCTAACCATGTATTATCAATCAAGTGGAAATCCTCTTCACAATACAAAAGGAATTAGCTCTCAAGGTATCTAGTTCTCAATGAACGATGAAGATATGAAGATATGCCTCATGAACCAACTAATCCCTGTATATAAAGGCTTTACCTATGGTCCAATCCCTATTTCCTTGTGCAGTTTCCTTAGGAAATAATAGCAAAAGCATATGCAATTAATTCCAAACATACCAAGTCAACCTATGTTCGAACTACGCAATATTTGAGGACACTAGTTCCTCAATCATGCAAAAACTACTTACTAGAAATAGTCAAGCATCTAATAGTACACTGTCCCACATCTTATCTCAACTAGGTCTCTGATAGAACTGACATGCAACAATTATCCATGAGTGAATCCTCAATTTTCTAAAACAATAGTTGTCACATGCGTGCAAGCATTAACAAACTATATTTTACTATTTTAACAACTTGTTAAAATAATCTAACTGGACTTGACTAGTTAGAACTAAGTCAACTGATTCTCTCATTATAGAACTCACACTTATTCCCTCAATCACTGGAGGAAATTAAGGATAATTCCTAAATCAGTGGGACAACTCATGTGCATGCTCACAATGACTTCAAATTCGAATTTCCTTAACTAATTAACTCAACTGAATTAATTAATTAATATTTCCAACTGCTATTAAGACCAAGATTAATTTACTTCCTAAAGATAGACTAGGGACTACTATAAATAGGAAGGGACCCAGAAATGATATTTTTAGAACTTTCTATTTTTAGCAGTTTCACTTCTCACCCAAGGTGGCCAATGATCTCATTGGCCAAACTACTATTTTTAGACATGATATTTTTAGCAGGTCTATTTTTAGCACATTCTAAATTTAAAATTTCTTGTCGCACATTTGTCAACACTCCCTCTCAATAAGAAAGGATTTCTCTCAAACCTAATCCTCTATCTCTGGAATGTTCTACATGCAACACATCTACCGAGTCCACTTGCTCGAACAACACTTGGAACAAAAATACTCCCAACTGACCACTCTGTTGGGCTAGGAACATACTTTGGTGTTGAATCTTTACCTACTACTAACAAGTTCTCCCTCTCGACATTTGCGCTATTGAAACATCTCCATGCATCTGGCACCATTGCACACGTCTCTGTGCCACCTAGCACTATGCAAAATACTTGTGCCTCTTGCATTGCTGCAACCTGCTAGCTATGCGATGTCTTGGGATTCCTTGCACTGTCGCTCTCTCTACCACTCCATCTATGTCTGTCTCTACCCAATCAGTCAATTCTTGCTACTCCACATCAGGGCTCCCGTAGCAAGGTCTCATCCAAGAGGTTGGGTACCTCAAGGATCTTGCCCCTCCTCCTTGGGAAAATCACTCTATATCGCCACACCTCCTACCTGGAGGTATGGCTGCATGTGATCCCCCTAGCTCGATGTTTCCCCCTATTGGAGGTCCCTGCATGAGTAGATGTCTCTGCTAAATCTCCTCTCAACTTCCCTTGTTGTGGTTGCTCCACAACCTCCTGAAGCTGCTACACCAATCCTAGCTCCTCCACAATCATCTTAGACTTCTTCTGACTCTGCATGTTGAGAGGTAATATACCCTCCCTCTCAACCACCAAGTCTCCATCAGTTGCCTTGCT
>APFE031651147.1:1228-16981 GCA_000404065.3 Pinus taeda | reverse complement strand
ATTAAACAATTGAATTAATTTCATTTTCTACCTAACTACTGATTTACCAAGATTAGACTTTCGGCAAATATTTATTCTCTAACCTAATTTACATAAATTTAAACATGTTTAACCATGATTACACTATATGATTAAACAAATAACTAGTGATTGTGGCATTTTGAACAAGCTGCACACAACATTTATTTAACAATGATGAAGAAAACTAACTATCAGTTGTGGCATTTGGACTTGCAACACTTTTAGTATTTTTTCTTTTTTTTTTTTGTTTTTCTTTTGATGGGGTTCTGTCTTTCATTATTTTTCAATATTTTTGTTTTTCTCTTTTTTCTTATTCATACCCTCTTTTCATTTTTATTATTATTTTTTTTTTTTAATTTTGAAATCATTAGTAGATTGACAATTATTTACAGTATAAAATTCCTGTGATACAATACTCAAATACCTTGAGATCCTATAAATTATAGGAACCTAACAAGTGAGACAGGATTTCTTGGAAAAACTACACAATCTCGCCCAATGTTGTAGCTAAACCCAGAAATTGTGAAATTCTGGGATCAAGTCACCTACTCCTCCTAGAAATTGTGCAATCCCTCTAGGACATCTAACCCATCTCCTCTCAGAAATTATGAAGATCCCTCTCTGAGTCAAGTAGGTTGTTGTGTGTGCCTTCAGGTTGGTCGATTCCCTTTGGGACCAAGAAAAACTAATTTTCATGCATGGGTTGCTCTTCCCGAAATAGAAAAAGGAAACATGAAAAACACATCCCTATATTTGTGGGATCTATTTTTAGTAGCTAGAGGTTACATGTGTTATCACTTAGGTTGTTCCCTTTGACTCCTAAGGGAATACAGCCGAGGTAACCACAAACCAAGCTTTAGACTGCAGGTCCTAGCCTACCAGCAGTCAGAGAGGGCTCTCTCTTTGGGATTTAGCTTTGTTTAAGGAATGATTTTAGGCTAGATATGATGCACATGGGTTTTGATTTGGTTTGATGGGATGGTTGATCTAATCAAGCAGAGTTGGCATGAAAAGTGTAAGAAGTTCAAACCATTGGGCATGGGGTCAATGAATGTGAACTGAAGGGTGTATTTTCTTTGGTAGAAGAGGGGAATATGGAGTAGGATAGCTACACATGGCACAATGATTTATGCTGGAACAGGGATGAAATGGAGGTCAGGGGATGGGAGGCAATTAAGGATCTCTCATGCAGCCAAAGAGGGAAAGTGGATGAAAGCTGAATAGGGAAATGAAGAATTCCTAGGCAGAATTCATATAATGAAGGAAATAGCTTACACATGCACAATTAAGAATGCATATTCATCACTAATTCAGAGGAAAACATAGAAAATTTACAAGAATTGAGCACAGGGGGCATGAAAACCAGTTCTGATTTATTCTTTCTTCCTGCAACTTAGATTATGATATATAGATGGTACAACTATGTATAAACTGATAAACATAGGGAGGAAAGACTTATTGAACCGTGAGCAAGCACGAGAATTCCATACCAAGTTCTTTAGCCATTAAAATCACAACCAGCCAGTTCAGATGCAAGCATTCCAGCAATCTTTGATTACAGAAGTTCTTAATATTTAGAGCGCAGATCTCAAATGAGAGATCAACCAAACAACCCACCAACCCTTATTACGTTGTTCAGGGCTGTATTTGTAGGCGAAATATCTACAAAAAGATCTGCTAGAAGATCTGAGGAAATAACTGCAATTAACCTAACTTCTCTTGCAAGTAATGTAAAATATCTATCTAATGTTGCGCTGGGGGCAGCTGCTTCAAAAAATGAGGCTATCTTTCTTTTGTTGTCATGCGCTGGCCATTCATCATAACTGTGCATTGGTCTCTGTTCCACTGCTCTTAAGTGGCTTTAATGTGCATTCACTGTGACCTGATAGCCTTAGGTGGCTTCACCGCTTTCTTATTGTCGATTTGATACTCTTTGCCTGCTTCACTGATACTCTTTAATTGAATCTGGGCTTCATTTTTCCTCTGATATGATTGGCACTATCAAATCACCCCTTTTTTGCCCTTTCGAGTCAAAATAAACTGCTGCAAACTGAGGCTTTCCATTTTGGCCTATTTTCCTTAGCGATGTGCGATTAGCGCTAAGTGCCAATCGTGCATCGAAAATTGCCTCAGATTTTGATTCCGGGCCTCCTAAGCATCAATTTCACCTTTGCGCGCTTTTCTTGTGGTGGATGATGTTAGCATGACATCAATAGTATGACGGGTGACATCAGCATGATGTCAACAATGGGACCCAGTATAGCGGATGATGTGGCAGGGTGATGTGGCAGGGTGACACAGCAGGGTGACGTGGTGTTTACGTGGCAGGGTGACGTAGCATGGGTGGAAGCCGTATCCGGTTTTAGGCACACCGCTTTTGCGCAGAAGCAGTTTCGCAGGAGGGGGCTTTGCCACAGCCGGGAGGGCGACGCATGGCAGGAGTACGACGGGAAAACCGCACATATCCCGGGCGCTAACCATCGATAGGTTCGGGGGGAAGAAGACCCGCCCATCGTAGATCTTAAGGCGCGGGTAATCGGACGGCTGGCGGGATAGGTAAGATGGTAGAAGGTTAGGGATGGGGCCCGTGACGCCTTTATTGATTATTTATTTTCGGCAGGGGGGGAAACTTTAGGAAAGTGAGTTTTTAAGAGGGGAAAAAGGGAAAACATAAGATCGAAGGGAGGTTTTTATGCCATGGAAGGAGTCCAAAGGCATTGAAAGACGGTTTTTAAAGACAAAGTAGGGTTCTTACTAAATTTCAGGCAAACTTAGTAGTTCCCAAGGGATACTCTATGGTTATTTTTCAACCACGGGGAGGGGATAAGTATATAGGGGAGTTGTTTAACATAGTTTTAGTAGGGGAAGGGGAGATAGATAGGGAGTTACATAATAAAGTTAGGAGTTAGTATGACTTGGTGGAGTGGAAATGTAAGGGAAATGATGGATTGTGTAAAGATCAATTTTACACAAGAAATGTGGCTTCTTTTCACTTAGTCCACTCAGATGTCGACTTGGTTCTTTGACAAGGATGGAGTGAAAACAGGACTGGTTGGGCAGATCCCAAGGTCGTCAAGGGGATGTCGGTAATGATTTCTGAGGAAATGAGAAGGGGAAGTTAGTCATGCTTCCTTGTTGTACCACCAAACAACTGGCATGGTGCCAACGCCATAAGTGATATGAGTCCTTCTTGACAAGACCACAAGTGATTACCAATATGCTTCTGCAACCTCAAACTACCTACCCAGCCTAATACACCTAACATTTTTTCTTCTTTTGGTTTGGGTGCACTTGAATTAGAAAACCCATATTTTCAACTCTTTTCTTTTAACTAGCCTCCTATCTACATCTATACTTATTTCATCCAGGGGCTCAGGTTAGGCTGTTGAGCACCCTTATTCTCTACCTAGCTAGGAATCTGCCAAGATTAAGCTGTTTGGACAGACAATGATTCTCTATATTCTACAATAGGAAATTGAAACCTAGGGAGACCAAGGTTAAGTTGTTTGGACTTCCCTGAACTATGAAATTCTTCAAAAATGGAGCAACTCATCAAAATTGGAATACAACGGAGGCACTTAGGCTGGCAGACTCTCATGGACACTTCTTTGGCCTCAGTAGCAAATATGGAACAATGCAGCCTGCAAAGAATGACATATTTGGCATGTAGAAATGTCGATCATGAAAGATGAATACTTGCTATGAGCAGGAGGCTAATAGTGGCTCCACTTGGGGATGGATTTTCCTTGCGAAAATTCAAGAACAACAGGTCAGAATGCCTTAATCTTTAGTTGTTGCTATACTCTGAAAACTTCCCTTTGCTAGCTTCTTTATTTATGAACATGACAGCAGACTTGAAGAGCTTAGGGCGTTCACTTCGGGCTTCAACTGCAACAAGCTTGTTATCCAAGCAAAAAACTAAAATCCTACCTACCTACTCTAATCAGCACTAACTTTGCTATTAGGTGAAATGAAATAGACTGTGCAGCCATTTAAGCATTATAAACATCGGTAAGCTTTGTTGTTTGTGCTTGCTGGTGGTAAAAATGGAGATCTTGCCATCAGATATAACTTTGTTAACTTTTGATAAGGTTAGAAAACTGCTGACCTTCTTTGCTGAAACAAGAAACTATATAAAAGGGTCCTATAGCATGTATACATTATTGCTAGGCTGAATTGAAGAACTGTACAAAAGTTTGGGATCACTATCATGCCTTGGAATCTAGATATCATCAACATTTTGTTACTGAGGCACACAGCCTGCTAATGGAGAAGAGCACTTCTTTACTTCATCATACACCCTGTCAGCACATGAATCATATACAACATGAAATGCTATTTGCAATTTATTACAAGTAGGCTCATATGGCCCTTGACTGATCTGTGCAGGCTGCTCCTCTTCTTCTTCGAAAAACTCAGATGGCTGAAAACAAAGAGGTAGGGGATCCACTTGTATCACTTGGTCATGAACAACCTCTTTCGAATCTTCCTCAATCTGATATTCGATGGCTCTTTGGGGCTGCAAAACTAGAGGGAATATATTTTGAACAATGATTTGGTTTTCCTCCAGATGATCAATATCAACACTTGCTGATATTTGCTTATTAGCTGCATGATAGTTCTCCTTAATAAATTGAAAAGAATCCACACAGAAAGGTAAATTTCCTTCGCTGAAATCAAAATTTTATGTGCTTTCCTCCTTTAATTCATAGCTGAGATAGGCACGTTGATCATTGATTTTAGGCTATTGATCCTAAACTCTTCTTTCTTCCAAAATAGGTTCTGACTTCTCTGCAAGGCTGACTTGGTCATTAGGCTCAGCATCATCATCATACTCATCGTATTTTGGCAAGCACTTGAAAGAAGAGAAGCTATTATATTCATATAGTATATCAGGAGACTGCTCCATCATGTATGGCTGTACGAATATGTCATCTGTTTTGTGGTAGGTTTGTTCATGAATGTCATTACTTTCCTCTTTCAAAATAGATGTGTTCTGGTTCTCTAAACATTCCACTTTCATTGTGATCATTTCCTCTGACCTTTGTAACAAACCATGAAGTTTTTCTTCTTACTCTGCTTTGTGCTTTTCCTCCCTGATTTTCAGATTTGCCTCTATGTCCACTGCCATGTCCTGCATTTGTTTCATAGTGGATGGGCTCCTTTCTCTTAAACGGAATTCTATTTCTGGGTCAAAATCTCTTGGATAATGCAATAGAGCTAAATCAGGGGGAGGTCTAATATTCAAAGGAAAAGAATGATAAACTTGATTGTACCGATCATAAAATTGCTGAACAGATTCATTTGGACTTCTTTTTAACTGATTATATTCTTCAATGAGCAAGAGGAAATTAAGTTTGATCATCCATCTATCAAGGAAGAGCTTGGAAAACTACTGAAGATTAGAAATTCTAGCCTTGGGCAATGCTTTAAACCAAGTCCTACTTTGCTTTGCAAAGAAAGGGCAAACAACCTGATCCTAACATCCTCGTCCTCCACTTCAAATATATTGAGATAGTATTCAAAGGCTTGGATATGCTTTTGCGCAGTAATACCATTCTCTCCATCAAATCTTGGGAGATACTCAGGATGATTTTTGGGCAGAAGATTAAGCAAGGAAGGTAAAACAAGAGGCTTATATCTGTCAGGAACCTTATGAGGCACAGGATTATGTACAGGGATTTGCTGAATGGGCTCAATATGAACGAGGATAGAATGATTGGATTTGACATTTGTTTCTTCCTTGGATGTATGATGATTTTCAGTAGTATTGAAAGGTTGATGTTCTAATGTGCAAGGAGGCTTTTCAACAACATTTTCAAAATGGAAATCATGAAAATCTAATTTAAAATCGTTTTTAAAATACAATATACACAACAAAATTTTATGGAAGAGAAAGAACATGACCTCTTGGATAGTAATCAAAGTCAAAAGCCTGATATGCTCATATATTTCTCTTTGGTTCATTTCTCTACTAGAGTCTTTATTATGAGGATTATGTGGAGTCGCCAGGTGGATAAGTGAATTACCTTTGAAGGGCCTGATCTCTGTCCACCACAAAGATCATAAATAAATATGCAATGAGAAACAAAATATTTTTGAGATTTTTTTATTTTTTGGGAATTTTCAAAACAAGTTTAAGACTTATTCAAAAGGAAAACTAATCAAAAATGGGGATTTAGGGTGATGAACAGATGATTGTTCCCCAGCGGAGTCGCCATTTATGTTATCACTCAGGTTGTTCCCTTTGACTCCTAAGGGAATACGACTGAGGTAACCACAAACCAAGCTTTAAACTGCAGGTCCTAGCCTACCAGTAGTCAGAGAGGGCTCTCTCTTTGGGATTTAGCTTTGTTTAAGGAATGATTTTAGGCTAGATATGATGCACATGCATTTTGATTTGGTTTGATGGGATGGTTGATCTAATCAAGCAGAGTTGGCACGCAAAGTGTAAGAAGTTCAAACCATTGGACATGGAGTCAATGAATGTGAAATGAAGGGTGTATTTTCTTTGGTAGAAGAGGGGAATATTGAGCAGGATAGCTACACATGGCACAATGATTTATGCTGGAACAGGGATGAAATGGAGGTCAGGGGATGGGAGGCACTTAAGGATCTCTCATCCAGCCAAAGAGGGAAAGGGGATGAAAGCTGAATAGGGCAATGAAGAATTCCTAGGTAGCATTTATATAATGAAGGAAATAGCTTAAACATGCACAATTAAGAATGCATATTCATCACTAATTCAGAGGAAAACATAGAAAAGTTACAAGAATTGAGAACAGAGGGCATGAAAACCAATTCTGATCTATTCTTTCTTCTTGCAACTTAGATTATGATATATAGATGGTACAGCTATGTATAAACTGATAAACAGAGGGAGGAAAGACTTATTGAAACGTGAGCAAGCACGAGAATTTCATACCAAGTTCTTTAGCCATTAAAAGCACAACCAGCCAGTTCATATGCAAGCATTCAAGCAATCTTTGATTACAGAAGTTCTTAATATTTAGAACGCAAATCTCAAAAGAGAGATCAACCAAACAACCCACCAACCCTTCTTACATTGTTCAGGGCTGTATTTATAGGAAAAATATCTACAAAAAGATCTGCTAGAAGATCTGAGGAAATAACTGCAATTTACCTAACTTCTCTTGCAAGTAATTTAAAAATATCTATCTAATGCTGTGCTAGGGGCAACTGCTTCAAAAAATGAGGCTATCTATCTTTTGTTGTTATGCGCTGGCCACTCATCATAACTTCACATTGGTCTCTGTTCCACTCCTCTTGATTGGCTTTAATGTGCATTCACTGTGACCTGAGAGCCTTAGGTGGCTTCACCGCTTTCTTATTGTCGATTTGATACTCTTTGCATGCTTCACTGATACTCTTTAATTGAATCTGGGCTTCCTCCTTCCTCTGATATGCTTGAAACTATCAAATCACCCCTTTTCTGCCCTTTCGAGTCAAAAATAACTGCTACAAATTGAGGATTTCCATTTTGGCCTATTTTCCTGAGTGATGCGTGATTAGCACTAAGCACTAACTGCGAATCAAAAACTGCCTCAGATTTTGATTCTGGGCCTCCTAAGCATCAATTTCACCTTTGCGCGCTTTTCTTTCGGTGGATGATGTCAGCGATACGGCGGGTGACGTCAGCATGACATCAGCAATGGGACCTAGTACGGCGGATGACGTTAGCATGGTGACATGGAAAGGTGACATGGCAGGGTGACGTGGCAGGGTGACGCAGTAGGGTGACGTAGCAAGGGTGGAAGTGGTATTCGATTTTAGGCACACCGCTTTTGCATAGAAGCGGTTTCGGAGGAGGGGGCTCCGCCACAGCTGGGAGGGCGACGCGTGGTGGGAGTACGATGGGAAAACAACCAATCTCCCGGGCGCTAACCATCGACAGGTTCAGGGGGAAGAAGACCCACCCACCGTAGATCTTAAGGCGTGGGTAATTGACAGCTGGCGGGACAGGTGAGACGGCAGAAGGTTAGGGACGGGGCCTGCGCCACCTTTATTGATTATTTATTTTCGGCGTGGGGGGAAAACTTTAGGAAAGTGGGTTTTTAAGAGGGGAAAAAGGGAAAACATGAGATCGGAGGGAGGTTTTTATGCCATGGAAGGAGTCCAAAGGCATTGAAAGACGGTTTTTAAAGACAAAGGAGGGTTCTTACTAAATTTGAGGCAAACTTAGTAATTCCCAAGGGATACTCTATGGTTATTTTTCAACCACGGGGAGGGGATAAGTATATAGGGGAGTTTTTTAACAGAGTTTTAGTAGCGGAAGGGGAGATAGATAGGGAGTTACATAATAAAATTAGGAGTTAGTATGAATTGGTGGAGTGGAAATGTAAAGGAAATGATGGATTGTGTACAATTTTACACAAGAAATGTGGCTCCTTTTCACTTAGTCCACTCAGATGTCAACTTGGTTCTTTGACAAGGATGGAGTGAAAACAGGACTAGTTGAGCAAATCCCAAGGTCCTCAAGGGGATGTCCGTAAATGATTTCTGAGGAAATGAGAAGGGGAAGTTAGTCATGCTTCCTTGTTGTACCACCAAACAACTGCCATGGTGCCAATGCCATAAGTGATATGAGTCCTTCCTGACAAGACCACAAGTGATTACCAATCTGCTTCTGCAACCTCAAACTACCTACCCAGCCTAATACACCTAACATTTTTTCTTCTTTTGATTTGGGTGCACTTGAATTAGAAAACCCAGCTTTTCAACTCTTTTATTTTAACTGGCCTCCTATCTACATCTATACTTATTTCATCCAGGGGCTCAGGTTAGGCTGTTGAGCACCCTTATTCTCTACCTAGCTAGGAATCTGCCAAGATTAAGCTGTTTGGACAGACAATGATTCTCTATATTCTACAACAGGAATTTGAAAACTAGGGAGACCAAGGTTAAGCTGTTTGGACTTCCCATAACTGTGAAATTCTTCAAAAATGGAGCAACTCATCAAAATTGGAATACAGCATAGGCACTTAGGTTGGCAGACTCTCATGGACATTTCTTTGGCCTCAGTAGCAAATATGGAACAATGCAACCTTCAAAGAATGACATATTTGGCATGTAAAAATGTCGATCATGAAATATGAATACCTGCTATGAGCAGGAGGCTAACAACATGCAAAGAAAATTTTAGAAACCTCTCGCAATGTGTCACTTTTTCCTATATTTGTGGCAAGCACGTCATAACCTTGACCTTATTAGAACTCATGAACCAGACACTAGAGAGATCATTCCTCACATCAACCTTGCATCTCTGACATCCCACATTACATGAGGTAGTCTTCAACACTTTCAGCTTAGTTGTTTTAGGGTAAGTCTGATTTTCATGTCTTGCGCTGCATTTCTGTCACTTTTTTTGTTTCGCTTTGTGTAAGTGTTTTCTACTTGATTTCAATGAGCAATTGTTGTCATTTTGATGTATGTTATCTTGTAGAAGAACCATTTTAGTTTTCATTCGCATGTCACTGTTGTCGCATGCATGACACTGTTTTTGCACTAATGGTCTTTTTTGTGGCAACTCAGTTCACATGCATGCATGTTTTACCATTTTCTAAATCTTGCACATACCTTTTGCATGCATGATGATTCAATCTTGTTTACACTTAGTTTCACAATGCTTTTAGACTTCTCATGTTTTTAGTCACCCGTGAGTGGGTCTAGGTTGCCTTGGCTTGGCTAGCATTGTGCATTTTTGGAAGTGAAGGCTCTGCCTTCCCTCCATAAATTGCACAAGTTTGGCCCAACACTGACCTCTAGGCTTACATTGCACAATTTTTGGAGGAAGTGCCTTGCTGGCCCCAGAAACTGTGTAGTGTAGTTTGTTGGTTTACATGTCATTGCTGACTAAAATTGTGCATTGCGTAGTTTCAGTCCTCACCAAGACAGGATGGATTGTGCATTATGTAGTTCTAGTAGTCAGTTAGCCTCTTGATAGCTCGGACTGTGCCTTGCACAGTTTTGGTAGTCAGTATCCCAGCCTCCTGGTGAAAATTATGCAATCTTCACAGATAGTCACACAGGTATGTTGCATGTCAGTGCTCCAATTTGTTTTGGCTTTCAACTGAAATATTTCTTTCCATGAGTGTTTCTATGTCTCCAGATATCACAAGTGTTTAGTAGCACACGTATAATGACTTCTAGGAAAGCAAAGTCGAAGAAGGATGCAGTCGGTCATGTGTCTATGAATTTGCCTATCTATGAAGACATAAAGTTGTTCATGGAAAAGGATATCAAGATGAAATTGTAGTGGCATCACAATGAGAAGCACCATCAGCAGCAGTAGAAGGTAGCACACTTGCATGCGACAAATGCAAGAGAAAGGTTGTTGACCACATAGAGGTGGAACAAAGTTGCAATGTCAAGCAGATCCACTTGTGATGAAATCAGATTTGGAGATTACGGCTATGAGGTGACAACATGAAAAGAGGATTGCGTAAATGCAAAGAAAGAAGCAGAGAAGGAGTTGTAGGTGCCGAAGTGACAAATCAAAGAAGAAGGAGGTTTGAATAGATAAGGGAAGGAGTTACAATGAGAACATGTACAGTAGGAGGTGCAACATGCACAGACGGAAGAAACTATGCCCATACATGTTATAGACCCATCAAACAGTTGGGATGGAGTAGACAAGGTGAGAAGTGATGTTGAGCACATGCAAGGGAATTTAGGAGCATGGATGTCATTTCACGCATGCATGCAATCCCACCCATTTGTCACACTCACCAAGGCAAAGACAAAAGGCAAGTCTGACTGGAGGTAAACATTTATTTTGACAAGCTAACGTGCATGGTCACCATCACACACTTGTAGATCAACACAAACATTATGCATCAATATGTTGTTGGTCCATTTGCGCTCAAGATGATGATGTGCATGTTACCAGATGAGTTGGAGAGGGGAGCCATATCAGTGTACCCAGATGCAGCGAAGGCAAGAGTTCGCTTACAACAAGATGTCACTATTGAGCATGCGAACACCTTCACAAATAACCAAGCTTGGCATGTTAATCTAGGTTTCCATTGATGGAAATATTCTTTCCCCTTCAACATTCTCTCCCCATTTGACATCAATGGAAAACGAGGTGCCCAAATACTCCCCCTATCGAGTTGCTTCTCTTCTTCACGAATAGTAGTTCTTTATTGGTATGTTACTCCGCCTGTCATGGTGCTCTTATTTCTAGCGATGTGATCCATGATAGATGTTCTTAAATTCCTTCATGTAATGAGCCAACTCCACCTGTCTACATGACCTCCTCTAGCTTATGAAATATTACTTGCTTAGTGATCAAGTGGAAGAGATCTTCATTAGTAGTTCATGGATGAATAAAGGATCATGTTCTTCAATGGAAATGCTCCTAAGAGATGATCTATCAAAGAATGGTTGTCCATGTGGCTCATCAAGGATTTCATAGGGCCAATTCATGGATAGTTTCTACAAGAATTCCTAATCATCATAAGAAACTAATGAAGTAGTCTTGGCCAAACAAGTGCTTGAATTAACTATAATGTTGCTAAGTTCCAATCATGTGCCTTGATTGGTGATCTAGACCTTAGGTTCCAATATAAAGGCATTTCAAGTGGAGGACTATAATTGATCAAATCATACATGTGATAATGTCATACTCTTCAAAGAATGACCACACTTTGACATAATTGGAAGACTTCTTTGGTGTCTTTGTCAAATTAATGAAGGCTGCACTATGACATATTACTACACTATCATTGAATACATGATGCTATACCTTCATCATGGTGTTGGATACTATCATGATGACATTATTGGTTCAAAACAATGGAGAAGACATGCTATCCAAAAACATTCCTCATATTGTTCCAAATATTTTACACACGGAAATTTAAGGATAGTCACAAAGAAAAATCGTTTTGCTACCTTAGATGAGAAATCTCACCATGAGACCTTCACCACCTTGAAGAGCTCAATTTTTCCTTTCCAATGAGATATTACTCAGCCTGAAACTCCAAGCGGTTTGAGAGAAATTAATTTTTTAAGTTAAGATATCAATTCTAGACATGGAGCCGACCTGAGCAAGCCTACACAAGTTAGCCTCCAAACATTGGCATATCTCTTCGTTTGAGATTGTAATAATTGTTATTAATATGGAATTGAAAAATTCATTTTAGTATAAGATCTACAGTGAAGAAACATAGAATTACAACCACTGCTCACAACTCGTGAAGTTTGAAGAAGGAGCTTGAAGGAATTGTTTTTGGGCTTGAATTTATTGAACAGAGGATCCTTTGAATACAGCTCTGTGGTGCACCCATTACTTGAATAGTTGACTGTAGTTACAACTCTTCACCAGGCCTTGGACTATTCTTGATTGTGATTATTCAGATCCTAAATAGTGTGCATTGCTGATGGTGGAATCTCCTCTTAAACAACAACTCATATATCATGTGTGAACAAAGCAGTAATATTCCTCCACCTTAGTATGCAGCAACAGTTTCTGAAGTATGATCATGATTGTTGAAGTATGATCATTTGAGATTATGATTATAGTAAAAGACTCGTGAACAATAAACACTAGTTTTTTTTAGAAGATTGAAGCATAGTTTGAAGGCTTATTGCAACAGGCTAATAAAGCATCCTTGAAGGCATTGTTTGGATAGAACCTTAGAGTAGCATTGTGTAGACATCTTGAAACAGTCCTAGAAGCATCTAGAAGTAGACTTGGGTTGGTAGTTACTTTGGAACATTGTCATGATGACAAATTAATGGATTATCTTTGGAACTTGTGAAGCTTTTCTTTGAAGATTAATCTTGGTATAGTTGATTTGAATATTGTTTGAGAAAAGTCCATCAAACATTGTTATAAAGATATTTAGAAGTAGTATATCTTGAAGTGGATTTGTAGCTTCCTCATGGATATTCTTGAGCATACCTTGGAGAGTCATCTAGAAGCCCATTGAAAGACACCTTGAGGGATTCTAGAAAACATTTGGAAGACTTGTAGAAGTTGTTCCTAAAGGCACCCTTGGAGATGATGATACAATGAAGCCATCATGACGTGACCTTGAAGAAGTTTTGTTTGGGTAACATAAAGAGAAATGGTGACACCTTCATGTGAAGAACAAGGTTGTCATTGATGATGTGATGTGGAGATTAAGTGAAGGCATCACTGAAGATTGATAGGGCTTCGTGAAGAAGACATTGGGTGACGTAAAGTACAACTAAACACATATTGATGAAGTAAAGCATGGGTTGGAGCCCAAGATGTTGTAGCCTTGAAAATATAAGGTTGGTGCCTTGGAAGGTAGGGTTGTAGCTCTAGAGGATCAAAATCCTCAAGAACCCAGGTTGGAGTCTAAACTTGATATATGGTTGGAGCCCTTGAGGTTGGTGCCTTGGAAAGTCCAAGTTGATGCTTGGCACATTACATGTTGGAGCCCGGGGAATTGATGATTGGTGTCTTCATCTAGGGTTGGAGCCCTACATATATTGTAATTGATTTATTATAAAGAATAAATTAATAAAATAATTTATTCTTATTTCTCATTTTGTGTTCTAAATATAAGTGATCTAACTAGTAAAAGTAACAATTGAAAATAAATATTGATTCACCCCCCTATCAGTATTTCCAACAATTGGTATCAGAGCCAGTACCTTCACCCAAATCCTAACATCTTGAAGGTTGATAATTGGAACGCAAATGGAAAAGCTGAGAAAGAAAGTCTCCAATACTATTAAATATGTGTCTCCCTCAACCACTGAAATTGAAGTCAATCAATTTGTGAAGGCTCTATTGTTCAATGGAAACTTTGATATATGGGATGCAAGAATGAGGAATTTCTTAAATACTCAAGGCATTGAAGTCTAGAAATTGGTGATTGCTAATAGCATGATGGATGGAGAATCCAAGGAACATAATGAAAGAGTAATGAAAGAAATCTTGAATGGGGTACCTGATTCTATGAAGGACAATTTTGCAAAATGTTCATCAACAAAAGGTAATGGGATAAAATTCATGATCTTCACTCAAAAGGAGTGTTGAAAATGATCTCTAGTCAAGAAAATTATGGAAAACAAAAAGGAAATCTAGAGCCCATCAAGGAAGCTGAAGATAAGAGTGATAGCATCAAGGCTAAAGGAGACCTAGAAGATGAAGAGAATGAAGAAAATTTTAAAGAAGATCCCCTCACTAAACTCATGGTTTCCATAAAAGAGATTAACAATTTGAAAAATGAAAATGAGGAACTTAAGAAGAAAGAACAAGTTGGTGACCATGATAACACAAGGAAGGAAGTTGCCCTTGTCAAGATTCAAGTACAAGAATGGGATGAGGATCTTGCCAAGATTAAGGAAGAATTTCATCAAAAGAAGAGAAAGGATCATGAAGAATTCATTTCCATGACAAATAAATTGGATAAGAATAAGAAACAGGAAGATATCTTGTCAAGCCACCTTGAACAAAGGCACAAGAGCTTGAAAAAACTTGAAGCAGAGATTGGTCAATAAAAGGAAGAGGTCCGCTCCCTTATATCTCAACTAGAAGAAGCAAGGAAACAAGCACAAAGAGCTGAGAAGGTGATGGCAGCTTTGACATTCATATAGGGACAAGTTGATGAAGCAGAAAAGGAGAGAAACACCATGATATGCCAACTAGAAGAAAATGATGATGACATCACCAAGTTAAAATCAGAAAGCACTTCTCTTCAGACCCAATCATGTGAAGCAACCAAGATGAAGGAATAAATTGAGATCATTAGATCAAAGAAGGAAGAAGAATGCAAGAAAATGAAGGAAGAATTTGTCTTTCTTAAAGAGGAAGATGACTTGCTGAATAAGAACTTGAAAATTTCTCAAACCCTAGATGACATCCTAAGTCATCAAAGGTCTCCCCTTAATAAATCAAATCTTGGCTTGATCCAAGTGGCTCCAGAGAGACACACGGGACAAAGAGGACTAATGGAAGCTCAAAAATCAAAGTGCTCAGAAGTTTCTCAAACCAAGTTTAGGTTGTAGATCTCATCATCCTGATCATAACGGTGTGAATGGTTCATCAAACCAAGTCCGTATGGAAAAGTTCGAGCCAGTGAAAGTTCAGGGTTGACTTGCTGAATAGGAAAGGTTAAGGAGGACACATTTTGGACAAAACCCGACAACCGGATTCTGGCCAGCTCTTGCCAGATTCTGGGTGAATTTGTCGCCTCCTTAAAATAAATCCTTAGGCCTATTTTCAAATATTTAAATATATATATATTGTTGGAGCGCGGGCCATGACTTCCACCCTCCCCAACCACATAATATGTTATTAATGAAAGGGTCGGGGACATGAGCACACCAACCTGCCCGCTCCAACTAAAACCAACCCATTTAATTAAAAAAAAGGAATTTACGTATTAAAAAAGGATGAGGTGGGGTTTGATTGCCCAACCTCCTCCCTATTAAACGGATCCATAACCAATCAACCTACAACCAATTTATTGTTTACTCCACCCACTAGTTTATATAAAATGCTCATTCATAAGTGTGGGGACAGATTGAGGAACCAAGAACAGGCATGAATATTGAGGTGGAGGAAGGTAGTGCACATAGTTCGAGGCAGAATTTTGCAAGAGGGGGAAATTTCACTTTGTCAGAATTTGACAAATTTTATATGGTTTCAACATTTCTTGACACCACGAACACAATGGCATTGTCTGTTTCCCCATCATAGTTCTGAATTTTTTGGTCATTTCCAGTATG
>APFE031651142.1:0-24281 GCA_000404065.3 Pinus taeda | reverse complement strand
TGCGCCTATGTTGGACACTATTAAAAACGCAAGTTAGCCTTTTTGTTGGACCAAGGCAGCAGAGGAAAGCTTTCAGCTCCTAAAGAAGAAAATTACAGAAAGGCCAATTTTAAGGTTACCAGATTTTAATAAGCTTTTCCAAGTTCGCTGCGATGCAAGTGGTACAGCTATTGGCGCTATACTCAACCAAGAAGACAAACCTGTTGCATTCTTCAGCAAGAAGTTGAATGAAAGCAGGCAGAAGTATTCATCCTATGACAAGGAATTTTATGATGTCATCCAAGCTCTGAAGCATTGGAGACACTACTTGTTGGGGAGTGAATTTGTGTTATTTTATGATAATTCAGTGCTACAATATGTGATGCAACAACATAAATTGAACCACAAGCATGCCAAATGGGTTGAGTATTTATAGAGTTTCACCTTTGTGTTGAAACACATCAGCGGGCAGGCCAGCAAGTTGGCAGACGCATTGAGCAGAAGAGCCTTGCTCTTACAGGAAAGTACGATACAAGTGCTGGGTTTTGAGCATTTTAAAGACTTGTATCAGACCGACATGAATTTCAAAGAGGCCCATGAAGCCTGTCAAAATCCCTTGTTGAGGAACAATAGTCCATGGTTGGACTACAACTTGCAGGAGGAGCTACTGTTTAGAGGGGGACTATTCCTAATCATTTGATGAGAGAAAATATTATACGAGAGAAGCATAGTGGAGGTCTAATCGGACATTTCAGCATAGACAAAACTTTTGATCAACTCAGACACTTCTATTATTGCCAAGAATGCGAAGGGATGTGCAATGATATGTGAGTAGGTGTAAAGTCTGCCAATTGGCGAAAGGACATAGTCAAAATATCGGACTTTACACACCACTGCCTGTTCCAAGTAGACCATGGGACTCAGTCAACATTAACTTTGTCTTAGGACTACTTCGAACACAGCGAGGTTACGAATCGGTGATGGTGGTGGTAGATAGGTTTTCGAAAATGGTGCATTTCATCCCTTGTCGAAAAACTAGTGATGCCACTCATGTAGCTCACCTGTTTTTCGAAGAGGTTGTTAGATTATACGGCGTACCCAGATCTATTATTTTTGACAGGGACGTAAAATTCACGGGACACTTTTGGCACACTCAATGGAAGAAGATGGACACACAATTGAACTTCAGCTCTACATATCATCCGCAGATAGATGGGCAAGCGGGAGTGGTGAACAGGAGTTTGGGGAACTTGTTATGGAGCTTGACTGGGGAAAATTCATGGTTATGGGATCGTGCGCTCACTCAGGCAGAATTCGCTTATAACGATTCACTGAACTGCAGCATCGGACACAGTCCATTTCAGATCCTGTACGGCATGCATCCTCGCGGAATACATGAGTTGCAAGATTTGGGAAAGTTGGAGAAGAGAAGTGTTGATGGGTAAGATTTTGCTGAAGCGATGAATGAACTACATGAACAGGTGAAATCAAAGTTGCAAGATAACATTCAGAAATACAAACAACAGGCAGATCTAAAGTGATGGGAAATACAATTCAATGTTGGTGATGAAGTCCTTGCACACTTACGCAAAGAACAGTTTCCTAAGGGCGCATATAACAAGCTTAAATTTAAGAAGATTGGTCCCTATAAGATTTTGTGTAAATTCTCAGCCAACGCTTATGAAATATAGCTGCCACCAGATATAGGCATATCGCCTATTTTCAAGGTGGCAGACCTGTTCCCATATATTGCTAACCCAGAAGATGACAGTGTGGTACGGCCAGAATGGGACACCTAAGTTGGAGGCAATTCTTGGATGAGGCACATGCCTTCGGCCCAACCCCATGAGATCGAGAAGATTCTCGACACACAGGTGGCCAAGAGGACTTGCAGGAAGCAGTGTCTGCGATACCTTGTCAAGTGGAAGAACCGTCCAATCGAGGACAGTTTGTGGCTCGACGCGGTGTAGATACAGAAGGTGGGTTATTCTGTGGAGGAGCTCATGGAACGGAGCCATGACTTTTTATTACCCCGGGAGCCTGATGCAGGAGCATTTAGCTGACGGGTCATCATGACAAGAGGTTGTTTAGTCTCTGAAAGGACTGAGAAGGAAATTGCAAAGTGAACACTGTAGTCCTTTTTTTTTTAATTTGGTAAAGAAATAGTATTCAGGCAGGTAGAGGATTAATTAGTCAAACTGTTACAAGTAATTATTTTTATTTTCATGTCAACTTTTACGGATTGTAGCGTAGGGAAATAAACAGTTTTTGAACTCAAAATGTAACCAACAACAGTAAGGAAAAACAATTTCTAGACAATTATTGAAAAGAGACAGAATGCAATTGTAAGAGGTTCGACCTTTTAGAAGGAAAAAGGTAATAATAATGTCTCTGAGCACACAATCTATTTTCTAATATCCTATAGCTATCTATCTATCAATTGTTAAATTTCCTGATACAGGGAAAACACATTCTTTGGTACTTATTCCACAAGCATATACACATATATCGTTCTACTTGTATTGATTAAAACAGGTCGATAAATCAAAGCAAGCTTGCAAACATAACTACGGAGGATGTTACAGAAACGAGGGCATACAGTTCTGGAAATTGTCAATCAAAAGAGCGCAGAGGAATCATGGACGTTTTATACATTTCGAGCATCAAAGGCAGAGACAAAATGCATGCATTTTCGAAGAGTAAAGACAGACAAATCACATAGGTATTTCTGAAGAAAAAAACCCTCTTTGTTTTATTTACATACAGTCACAAAACCTCTGTTCAAATATACATATAGTCCATGCGAATAATGTTGTACAAATATCAATGAGTTTGTCATAATAGACGGGTTTAGAAACCCTGACCGAAAAACAAACTACAACAATTATCCACAACCGAGATAATGCAAGCCAAATAGACCTTGACTACATACAGCTGGACTGTAAAAAAAAAGGTCTCCACAGTAGACTGCTGAACCCTAACTAACGACGGGAATAAAACAAGTTACAAGATTATAGGGAACGACCCTACTCGGGTCTAGCCAGTATGCCAAGGAGTCGAAGTCAAAACCCTCTAGAACGAACCCACCTGCAACGACAGACACCAACAACAATTTGTGAGCATTCTGTGGCAGAGAAAGAAGAGACGGGAAAAAATATCGAAACAAGGGTTTCGAACTTACCTTGCAGAAATAGGGCGCCAACGTTGCAGTTACTGAGGGTCACTCTACTCACAAAGGAGTGAGTGAGTTAGACCAAAGCGTGAAGAGGAGAAAGGAATGATAGCAGGGAATGAAGTCTTACCTTGTCATTGTAGAAGAAACCGAAGCTGAAGACCCCGAGACCGCAAGCTGTCCAGGAAACAGAATAATGTGACCAGAGAACTCAAAGAACAGTTGCACAGAAGAGGCCAACACAAGAACAGACGCATCTATCCAGCAAGACGACCGACAATAACCTTGTACACAGAAAAATCATTCAATCTTTACAAGCAAGCTACTATCCATAACTCAGCAGAGAGATTAAGCGCCAAGCAGAGAAACAAACAAAGGAAAACCAGTGTCAATAAGAGTCCCTTACCAGACAGAGAAGCCGAATAAGTTTCCAGGTGAAAAGCCGAGCCAAAATACTAGGAACAGCACAAAGTTTTACAGAGAAAACTGCACAGAAAATCCATACTATGAAACCCTCAACCTCAACAGCTCAACGAGCAAAATGACCAGGAAATAAAGTTTGAAAACCTATTACCAAAACAGAAGTGCCATTTTCAAGGAGTGCACACTTGTCCAACAACTAAGAGCACTGATACAAATCATAATTGCCCGAACCCAAACCAATATTAAATCATGGTAATCAACCACCGAATGAATAAAATCTTTCCTTTAATCAAATTGCTCATTATTTAAATCAGTACATAATCCTTTATTAACATTGATAAGTGTGGCCAGGGGCTGGACCATCAACATATGGACAAGGAGATGAGATAGGGCAAAAAGTAAGAATGGACTGGAACCCAGTGGATAGCAATTAATTATTTTCAGTAAGTACATTGAAGGTTACAGCCACGTTCCAACATGTTCGATTCAAAGCAAAGCACCGACATTCTTGAATCTTTTTGACAGTCCTCGTGTATAGAATAGAAAGACTTGTAAAAGAAGTACTCATTATTTATCAAAAATCATATTCCCTTGGAATGAAATTTACCACAATGCATTCTCTGATTCTAAGTTGAAGAGCTTTTAAGTCACCCAGAAACAGGAAATTCTAAACGGTAAGAGCTTTAAGTCACCGGGAAACAGGAAACCTATGATGGTCCTGACAAGATTCCTGAGACCTGCCCAATCTTTTGCCTGACATGACTGGGATGACGTGGACTTACTTGCCTGGCAGGTGGAAGCAGTGGAAGAAAGTTCAGAGATTAATACACTGTCATATCATACGGCCTTCGCATTCACACGGGCCAGTTTCACTTTATTTTGGTGGCAATATAAAACTTAAAGTTGGGGGATAGATTTTGGTTGATGATCAGCATTTGTGGTTGCCTCACTCCGACCGGTAAATAAAAAAATAATATCAGTCCACCGATATATTTATTATCGAAACATGAAAATTTGTGTTGTAATCATCTCAAGCTGACCGAAAAATAAGAATATTGTAGACTATTTCCAATGACTTTATCTTCCAAACATGGAAATCTGTATCGTAATCATTATAACTGGAAAGATGATTCCCGTCGCAATTACTTTGGCAGGAGTCTGTATCCACTTATAATGGTGACACAAGGAAGCTGCAATCCATATAATAATGAGGACACATAAGAATTAAATTGTTTTGTTTTTATCGATTGACTTTTTGTTTTAACAAATAATTTTTTTAAATTTTTTTAATTTTGGAATAAAGTTTTTAGAATTTTAATTTAATTATTAATAATTAATAAGAGAAGGGTAAGATTTAATTTATAATATATTGTTAGATTTTTAAATATAATTATGTTTTTTCAAATTAAATTAAAATAAAATTACAAATTAACTTTCAATTATAAATAAATTGCGGTTTTTTTAACATGTATTATTTAAATTATAGTATTGGCCTATAGTCTTATGCTATTGGTTTATAATCTTAGGGTTTATAATATTGATATTAAGATTTCTTATGTTGGGTTTTATAATGTTAGGATTTTTTAATATTAATGTATTGATATTATGTTTATAATATCTATAATATTGAGTTTTTTAAGGTTGGGATTTATAATTATTAATGTGGTTGATGTACTACTATTAAAGTATATCAATCACATTTATTAATATGATTGTGCATGTGACTGATATATATTAACCACATTTATTAATGTGGTTGTTCTAATATACCTATCAATATTTATTTTGGAATAAGGTTTCTAAAATTTTAATTTAATTAGTAATGATTAATAGGTGAGTGATAGGGATTTAACCTTATGGAATATTGTTGAGATTTATTTCAAATATAGTCATGCTTTTTATTAATTTAATTAAAATTAAATTATTTTGACTATCAAATAAATCGTAGTTTTTTTAGCATGTGGTATTAATAAATTATGGTAATGGCCCATAGTTTTCTAAGAAAGTCCCTTTATACTTTACAAATATATGAAAAAGTGGGTATCAATGTTTATGACTAAAAATTTTGTAGATAAGTGATGGAATATTTCCAGAGTGATTTATATGGTTGGATATTTCTGGAAATCTTAGCATAATGTATTTTAATGCCCAAATTTTAAAATAATCTATTACATAGATCATTTCAGGAAATCTCCAACAATTTTGTACATATTTATTTTTTTTAATGTATATATTATAATAATAATTATAATTTAATTATTTTACTTAGGTTAAGTTTTGATAATATGAAATTATTTAAATATTTTATTATTTATAATTGATATTATTTTAATATTATATTTATAGAATAAAATTTCTATAGATTTTAGGTAAAATATAGAAAAAATTTATAAAAATGTAGGGATGCTTAAAAGAGTTTTTGATAATGCTAAATTTATTACAACGCTAAAAAAACAAAATTCAAACACAAAAACCTAAATTAGAAAAACACATCCCTTAACAACTCCGTTAAAAATTACTTAAATGATAATAGTTACCTTAAACCAATAAATATTACTATTTGGCTTTGGATCTTACTTTTTCAATTTTGTTTGCTGGTCCGACCATCATATCAGCCATTTAATACACCACTGCTCCAGGGGTATTTCACATTTTCACTATTGGTCCGACCCTCTGCTCAGGCATTTAATACACCACTGCTCCGGGCGTATCGGTGACCGGAATTTGGTCTGCTCAATGCCAGTTGGTCGACTGTCAAGTCAACAGTCAGGAAATTGACTGTAGAAAATCTGAGTAAAAGGGAGTTTTATAATGTATATGTGCAGGACGGGCTTAAATAAAATCCGAGGAAAATATGGTCCCATCATGAAGTGCACTTATGAGAGGTCCAGAGCATGATGTTTAATTCGACTTTGAAAGTTAAAAACGTATCTTTGTTAGTCACATGGACGGTGGGATTCTGGAACGCAGCAATGTTAATGATAATAATAACAACGGAGACACTGAGGAGTACAGCAGAGAGACGTTTCTTTGGCCGTGGCACAAACGACTGCTATCTGTCCTGTCAGGCCCCACCCGTACTTCAACCTATCGTCATCCATGGTGCGTTATACCAAATTTGGACAGCGCACTTGCACGCTCTCTCATCACATTTACTGTTGGCGCCACTCGTTGCATTAATCCAGGCCACGGAAAGCAGCTGGGAGATCTTGTACGATGTCATGAGGGGCGAAATTAGAATAAAGATTTAGAAGTGGGAAAATAAAAATTTACAAGTTTACAAATATTTTTTAAAATTTTTTAATGCAAAACAAAATATTAATATGGTTAAATAATTATAGGTTTACGGAGCTTTCGATTGACGGTGAATGGGTGTACTGTTAAGGCACTTGTTGCTATAGGGCACTGGTTCAAATCCCCTGTGAGTCCTAAAAAAATTAACTATAGGTCTATTTTAAATATGGATCTAATATAAGCCTAGTGGAATTAATTTTTTTTAGATATAATTTTTTTTAGATTACCTAACAAACAATATGTAATTTTTCATAAGTTGACATTTACATAAATTAAGTTAATACAGATTTTGAAACTATAAGATTTAAACATCTTACTTACATGTCTTTTTTATTTCTAATTACTTTAAATTATATCAGGTCACTTGGACAACCAATTAAACATGCATAGCTTTTTTTTTCTTTTATGGTTGATATTTCTTTTCTATTTAGAGAATATTTTATTTTTATTTTAAGATGGAGACATGTCAACTTCAAGTTGAGCACGAACATAGTTACATATCACCTTCACATTAAGTTGTAGGATGAACCTCTCGGCTCAATAAGATTAAATTATTCTAGTGTGTCTCTTTTTTATCTTTATCTTTTTGGGTGTAACACAATATGGGTATCTTTAAAGCTCTGCCCATCTTCATTGCATAGGGCATCTAGAAAGTCTGTAATAAGCATATTTTTTAATGTAGTCCTATTGATATCTCATATTTCTTTTCTCAGATTATGGGTTTCTTCATAGATTACATTCTGTTTTTGAAATGTTCCCTTACTCGTTCTTTATGCTTTCCTCCTAGTCGTCTATGGGTTAATATAGGCTTCTTCCATGGTGCATATGGAGTTGGCATTTGTGGACGAGGTGCCATGCGGGTTTGGGTTCTCATATAGATTGTTGCTTCCATGAACATTGTCTTCTTTTATTAATTAATAAAAGAATAATTTACCTTACATTTATTGATATCCTTATAATATTATGATTAATTTTGACCAAAAGAGTATACTATTAAGTAATTCATTTTTATTTATAGGATAACCTTTATAATTAATATATTTATGATGCCAATTCACCTAGCTTTACTTTTTATATAAATAGAATTATATATTATTAAATCTTAATATTATAAAAATATAAATAAAAACAAAAAGATTATTAAATTATTATTTAGTTTTGACTAACCTTGGTGTCCAAATTAGCGTTATGTAGCCTTGGAGTCTCTGCTCAGTCCTATTTAACATGCTAAGCCGATATGTGTCTTCAAAATATTTGTATATTACTAACTTTTCAACCTTAGCAACATTTCTCTTTAGGCTTTTCAAATGCAAAGATGTAACCTTAAAAAAATCAAAATATTAATTTAATAAATATTAATTAACATCCATATTAATTAACATATTATTAAACTAAAAAATACTTTGGTTTTTTAGAAAAAATACTTTGTTTTTTTAGATGATTGGCATCTAAATAGTCAAAATCGTCCATCACTTGGTAGCCCTTAGCATGAGTGAGTTTATGCCCACAAAATTTGGAATCAATAACTTTTATTCCACATAATGCCTTGACAAAACTTCCAATAACCTTTGCTCTATACCTATAGATTAAATTTAAAATATTAAAATATATTAACTTTAATAAATTTATAATTAAATATTATAAATTTAAAAATAATTTAATAAATATTAATTGATATTAATTAATTAAACTAATTAAAAAAAACGTTGAAAGGAGTTGAGAGTTTACATATCCAAATCACAACCCCCAAGAATTTACTGTCAATACTACGGATATCATAAATGCGATAGTAAATATCATTTATCATAAATCTCTTTGGGTTACAAAACTCTTACCTTTTGTTAAAATGTGGGAATTTGTATTGAGGTTTTTATATGGTATTTTATATGAAATTTGTTGATATTTTTTTTTAAAGAATAAAGATATGTATTTGTAATTTCTTTTAGTTAATATTTTTTTATTAAATGATCGATTGATGGAATGTTATTTAATAAATTAGTTATTAATAATTCAAAGTAAGAAATTAAAAAATTAAATGGTTAATAAATATTAATAGGAGATTAAAAACACTTATTTATAAATATATCTCATATTATTCATAAAAGAAATCATAAAAATTAACTAAATTATAATTTTATTTTAGATTATTATTAATTATAAAAAGAATTAATATATAAGTTAAATTGTACATATATTTGGAAAAAAGTGTAACACGATTTTTAACTATGGAGATTCATGCATACTTTACTATGGAGATTCTTAGCATGTAAATAAGTTTTGGTCATAATACCATAGGCCAATATCATAGGTTATTTGTACCACATACCCAAAAAACACTATGATTAATGTTCATATGGCATTTTATTTAATTAATAAATTTAATTAAAAGGGCAATAGCCAATTGAGTTGCCCCAGGGACAAATTTTTTAATAACATAATGAAGTGTTTTTTTGCAAATTTTTTTGAATAAATTTTGTCCAAATTTTAATTAAGAATAAGAAATTGTAGTTTTAAGTTGTTAAGTTAAATGTGCAAAATCCTAATGCACCATTTTTTTCCCTTTTTTTATGAACTTAAAGACAATGTACTAAAGACACACAACATTTTACATCATGCATCTTGCTTGTCCATTTTTCAAGAGTATGGCTACATTCTGATTTCTAGTAGGATTATTTCCACTTACATCATCCTTCCCTTGACAATGGGAATTTTGTTCAAAATTAGACCATGAATAGGCCCTCCAAAAGCCTCCTAAGGCAAACTAAAATTTGGAAAACATCCGAGTTGCTTACATGTCCATTTTAGGGCATGGAACCCCTTCTCATTTTCTAGCTTCCTTTGTACAATTGAGGCTTGTATTACTTCCATCTTCCTGAGCTTCCTCCCAATTGCTTTGCATGTATGGAAACTTCACCACCATGCTCAGTTCCAACCTTTCTGTTATGTTTCCTTGTTGACTGTTGAATAGTTTCTCACCAAGCATTATTAAATTCCACCCTCCCATTTGAAAATAAAATTGTATTATTCATTTGTTGCTCATTATGGCTTCCTCCTACATCACAACAATGATATGGACTACCTCGTTGACTCATAGATATATCATGGTCTTCACTCTAGATCCATATTAACATTTAAACGTTCTTGTCTTCCTCTGGTTTGTTGGAATTCCATTTGACAAACAACTTAACTTGAGATTGTGAATAGATCTCTACTCCTAATCTTGTAAATGAAATTGGGAGCAGAAATTCCTAGCTTGATTTGTTTAGTCCCCAACAATGTACTCGACCAATAAATGCTTTTAATTTCGTATTGGCCAATTGTTGTTGATTCCCAATTAATGGCTCATCTTAGCATCAGTATAGGTTTGAAAATTTTTATTTATCCATGAGGATACACATATCATCTCACTGGCAAAGGCAGAAGTGTGATAACATATACATTGTAAACTCAAAGTTAGAACAACAATTACCATAGGAGTCCGTCTTTGGGAGAAGCTGAAGGGATTTGTTCCCTCCCTTTCCAAACTATGACAATATAGAGACCAACAAGATGGATTTTTTCATGTTGATCCCGTGACATATCACCCAGACAATAAGTTCTGTGTGATCATAGCTCAAACTTAACAAGAAAGGATATGCGTTGGAATTTAGTGTAGTATGAGTTCAACAACAACTTTCTCCAAAAGGAGATCCTCAAGGATTCCCATGTTAGACTTTCTGTTAGACTTTCTCTTTGTCTGTAGACTAGTTACACGATATATGGAGAGCCGAAAAAAAAGTCACAGACACCAACCTAGGTGAAATCTATCCAAGGAGAGATTCTGACTTTTCCTATACTAAATTCGCTAAACGGAGTTAAGAAAAGAGGCCCTATAATACCTTTTGTCTTGACAGGAATCCAGGTGTGTTGATGATCCACCACTTGTTACAAACTTGAACCTATATAATCCTTGGAGCACATCTTGGATCATTCCATGCTAATATGGATATAGTTGCCTCGTTCCTTCTTTAGTATCTAGCAATTATACCTATAAGTGCATCCATTTGCTTTCATAAACCACAAATTGCTAAAATATGCAAGTCTCAAGCCTTCATTGTAATTCAACACGTCCTCCCCTTTTGATTATGTTGGTCCTTGTGTACCTTGCTTGTTAGACCTTGTGTGAAGTAATCAATACTTCCCCAATGCTTCATCATGTTGTCTAATTGATCCTCCTTATGTCCCAAATGTTTTTTAGAACACTGAGGTTGACCAAAAATTTATTAAAGCACTTGGACTCATTACACTATGCCATATAAGTTAATTGATAATATATATATATATATATATATATATTATAATTCCCTATTTCATTTCTAATATAAGTTAACAATGAGAGATTTCAAAGATGCACGGTAAGTTTAGGGAGTCTTACCCAAACCAAAGTTGTGAAGATTGACGTTGTAACCATATCAAAAGTAGGAGACTATGGTTGCACAAAGAGATAACCACTACCCAAGAACCATAGCCCAAAATCACAAATAATCTTCTTATCCTCAATATTATCAAAGGAAAGAGGATAGAGATCATCAATCAATAAAGGTTTCCACAAATTAGAGATCCACTTGTGAAGATCAGAATCGCAACCAAAACCCATACTAAATTTGCAAACTAAACTTAATTTGAAAAAAATAAAAAATAAAAAAATCATAGCTAAAGGTTTCCTCATCCAAAAGAACATTAAAAGCATGAGCTTCTTGCACTATAAGAATAATAGATATCGATTTCAACACTGAGCTAAACAAAGCCTTGGCTCGATCTAGGTGAGAAAAAGAATTTGCATAACCAACCGCCATTTTATGAAGAGAGACTGATTTCTTTTCAGTATCAATCACAAAGCTGTGGAAACCATGCACTAAAAGCCTGCTGGGTTCGACTAGGGGACTGGACAACCAGCTAAGGCCAAACCCTAACAAAGGAGTGGGCCAATATATTTGTGATAAAAAAGAGTTTTTTTATCTATGCGGAGTTTACTTTGCACCGATTCTTAGATTCAAAGAGATTGAAAATAGAAACCACCTTCGAACAAATTAAACTATCCAGCTTCGTGGAAGAAGAGTTTCTTCCCCGTGAACTCTACATCCTAGTATTTCGTGAATGAGTATAAACTACCAAAATTTCTCATGGGAACTCCCGTTATTTTAGCGAGTGGAAAAGGTACAAAAATGTCGGGCCCAGTTGCGAGGACTCGCACATTAAATACTTCTGGACACATTGGGATGCCATTTAAACCGACGTTCAAAGTGTCAACTGTTGCTTGAATAGTGGAGATACAATAGGCCCCGGGGAGCGGGCTCTGCTATATAATTGCCATGCCGAGTATCGTGTCGAGAACCACAGCTGGATGTGCAGTCCGATATACTAGTTTAATGTTCCCTTCTCGGTTCCTGCGACTCGAAGATTGTTCTGATTTTGAAATCTCGGCTGCTTGTGGAAATCGCATTTGAGCGCCCATATTTTCTCAGATCCTTCTGTGAAGAGCCCAGTGGAAATGGCTGATACAAACAGACGGCACAGGATACTCGTTTTACTTGTCTTTGTCATTCTATTTCTCAGTACTGCTAACGCGATTCGATCCTTCGCTGCAGGTTTTCCCACTCTCTCATTTGTGCCAGCGTAATTGCATATATTTTGTTGTTTGCAAACATCATTTTTTATTATTATTATTGTTAAGATAAATTTCAGTTATTCAGCACTGTTGATCTATTAAAAAATATTGTAAAGAGATCTAAATCTAAAGCAAATTTGCTCCTCTGTTTGCAGATAAGAATCATAAGTTGCAGGCGCCTGGCATCTTGACAGAAAATTCAACAGATCCGAGTGTAAGTGTAAAGAGGGCTACTTTTGAAATTTCTTTTTATTGATGATTATTTTTCATTGTCTGCCTCAAAGCTCTTCTCACCATTTTAAGATTTTGCAGTTTCCCACAGGTGGTGTAAAGACTGAGCAACATGCAGATCAAGATCCACATATGAATGATTCTGAAGAAACCTGCAACAATGTAGATGAAGATGAAGAGTGCTTGATGAGACGTACACTAGTTGCTCATGTGGATTATATTTACACTCAAGAACATAATCCATAAGAGTCAAATAACACATTAAAAGATTTGATCTTTCTATGAACATTTACTCAACTAGATTTATGATTAAAATAGATCTAGGTACTGTATCATAGATGATGGATCTATACTGATTGATAGATACGGTTTCAGTATAGCTGATGGAAATTTTGGGCATTGGATGGAAATTTTGGGTATTGGAGTTCGATACGTGGAAACCAAAGGAAACGCAGTAATTCCTTTTTTTTCAAGTTAAGATGGTGGGACTCCAATTTATGTTGACATGTCTGCAATATTATTATTGTTGGACCACTGCAGTGATTATACGGCATTGCAGATTTTGCGCGCTGAGGGTTTCGCCATCTTCCCTGGTCAATGCGCTTTCTGGCTGTACTTATATTATAGCACTGGTTAATTAATGTACAAAATAACCCAACTTTTTTACCTGTTTTGCCATATTAATTGAGTTTCTTACATTTTTTATTTATTTTTTTAATTTTCGCATAACTATTTTTAATATTTTTAATATGGGTTTTAGAGATATTTTTGTTAATTATTTTCATTGAAACATTTTAGAGCTTTAAACAGATTCAAAAATGATTTTTGTTTTTTTACATTTCAAAAAAAAACTTTACTTTGGTTTCAGGACGATATATCCTTTGCTTTTGTTTACTGGCTATCAATATTACATTATCAATAATTAATTACTATTCATCCATCGGGAGAATGAAGATTATAGTAATTGACAAAAAGCCTGAAAACTTCCGCAGCCGATGATTAAATTTTGATTACCTTCGGTTCAGCAGTTTATATATCCTTTGTTTATTGGTTATCGAAATTATATTATTGATAATTAATTACGATTCATCCATTGCGAGAATGAAGACTATATTATTTGAAAAAAAAAAAGCCAGTTTGTTATTAAAATAATTGACAAAAATCAAATAATTTATATATTAGATATATTTTTTAAAAGTGTTATTCAATGAGGTAAAGATTTGGCATATACACTGAATTTTTTGGAATTTAGTTATTTTTTTTCAAGAAATCTAATTATAAAGAGTGTTTGAATAGTTTTTTTTTTATGGTGGAAATAGATTCAACACCTTTAAAAACTCTTTGGGAAATCGACAATTTGAAGCTTGAAGATTGTAACATGAATTTCAAAAAAAAATTCTCAGATTTCATAAAAAAGGTGTCGGATTTTCCATTCTTTTCTTGGTAAAAAAGCCATCTCCTTTGATTACATTTCATTTAAATATATCCAATTATAATTTTCAATTTGTATTATTGTCTAAGAAAATGCATATTTTATATATAATTTTTATTAGGACATTTTTTTTCAAGAGAAAAAACAACAATCTTTCATTAATGAAAATAAAAGAGTGTTACATATGCTACATTGCTCTTCCATGTAACATAATACTAGAAGAGAAAGAAAACACCCAGGAAGAAGAAAAAAAAAACATATGCTTAGTTTTAATTGTTTTTAAAATTTAGTTAAAATTGTAATTTTGAAATTATCATATATGATAAGAAAATTAAGATCCTTATGTCAAAAACATCTTTTATGTAGAAAACATCTCTTTAGGAAGGGATTTGCCAAAATATGTTAAAAGAAAAACCTATTAACCAATCACTTTAGTTTTGGATTATGGTGTTTATTATATATCATAAAGGTGTTTCCCCTCATATAGTGATGTGTTTGAAATGGTTTATGGTTATCAAGTACCTTAACGACCAGGATTTAATTTTGCTCAACCACCTATGTTCATTTGAATCATCATTTTTGGAGCACCACCTTTACGTACTCTAGTTGTTTTATTGTGTCTTATCTCATTAGATTTCCTAGCCATTTTGTCCACTGCTTCCTTCTTCTTTGATTGATATCCTTGGAAGGTTGTCACTCATTGGAATGTTTGCCCAATTTCTTGGCACAGTTGATTCAATTGTTGACTATGATAATTCAGAAATTTGGAATTCACTACTTACCAGTACAAGCAGTGAACATGAATAACCTTAAAGAGATAATAGTAATTTTGTGTTTGTTATGTAAGCTTCAGTTGAAGGAGAAAGAGAGATATTCATAGATTTGACAGGCCCAAGAGAGTCAAGGAAATTGGAGTCAAGGAAATGTATCATATGAATACTTCGAATTGAACCAAACAAAGATATGGAAGATAACGTTTCCTAAAGGAGTTTGACTCATCCCTACACATTTGCAATTTGAAGATTACAATGATCTGGTGGGGTAGGAGAATCGTGGCCAACAATCAACACTAAAATTAGTTGGTTGTTCTTAATTGATGGCAATATTAGGGATTTGTAATCTTACAAAGCTTCAAGAACTAAGCATATTATCTTCCATGTCACCATTACTTTGTGACAATTAGTTCTTGCTCAACATTTTTAGTTTAGGTGCCATAATAATAGAATGTCATGCGTCCTACATATGAGTAGTTTAGTAACGTCCAAATATTTGAAATGGTTGGATCTAAAAATCTAAAAAGCCATATATATGGAAATCTAGAAAAATCCAAAAATGACCATAAACAAAAATCTTGAATCTAGATGACACATAAGATAAAACACAAAAATGACAATAAAAAAATCTTGAATCTAGATGCCACATAGTATAGAACACATTGGTCAAGACACACATCAACTGATGGGATAGATATCATGTAGATATCACATAGACCCTGCATAGGATATAAATACACTTTTGTGGTGACATGACATCATCAAGTGTTTAGATATCTAAAAGGGTCAGATTTGAATATTTGAAAAGCCAAATTCAGAGGTCCAAAAATTCCAAAAATTACCATAACTAAAATCCCAAATTTGGATGCCATGTATGATATCCACATGGGATTCCAGATTATATAGACATAAGAGTAGCTAACATACAAGTGTTGAGGTGGCATAAGAGGTATAAGTTGAGATGACATCATGGGCTGGCAAGCAAGAGAATCTAAATATTTGAAAATTTGAAAAGGCATTGAATTGAGAAATCCACAAAGAATTTAGATCTAGAAATTTAAAAAGATGTTAGATCCAGAAATCCAAAAGGCTAGATATAAGGAAATCTAGAAAAATTTAGAAGCGACCATAAGAAAAAAAATTGAATATGGATAACGCATAGGACAATCTAGGTTAGATGTCATGCATGATGAAGGAGGAATGAATTGATAAGTATTGTAAAGTTGGCAAGAGGAAATCCCCATATTAGGAGGTTGAGTGGCAAGTAAATTATTCTGAATACTATATGGTAGTATATGATTGAGGCATGCAAAAGTTAGGAGGTCATGAGGTGGAAGATAAAGGTCATAGTTCCAAGTCCAAAATCCATTTTTTTTAAATGACAAATTAAAGTTTTATTTTGAGTTTCAGATTGCGAGATATCTAGATTATGTCTGTTGACATGACAATAGCAAAGGAAATGCATCCATTGTATGCAAAACATCTAGATACCATACACATCCATTATATGACAAAGGAAGTCATATAAGTACGACCCTGCTACAAGCAAGCCTCCATAGCCCCGACGAGTTTAATTATATTTTGATGTCCACACTTTTTACAATTCTTTTAACCTTCTTTTCATTTCATCATGCTCACCCATTTTTTATTTATGCATAAATATTGTAGATGCAATTTGGTGTACAAGAAGCAGGGTGATATGAGAGTTGCTTCAATTTGCTAAATAGATGTCATGCATTTCAGTTTAACCCAAATATCTCTCCTAAAACTATCATATTAGTATCCATCTTATATTGTGGCACTTGTCTGCAATATCTTCAAATTGATTTTAGAGACCTTCTAGCACCTGTATCAATTTCAAAATGAAATTAACATACTAATATGATTACAAATGAAAAAAATAACCAATATAAAAATTTATCAATGGATTGATTATAAAATAGACAACTCTATTATTAAACAAAATAATAGGAAAATATTGTTATTTTAGTAGAGGAAACTGTTCCCTATATTTTCTATATCTTTTTAGCTTTCCAACAAGCCATATCATGCTAAATTTAATCCATAGAAACTTGGGATATGGCTTATTGAACTAAATGACCAACAATTATTGATTTTCTTTTTAGACGATTCTTGATCATTGATATGTGAGGTTATTGTTTTATTTTACATGCAATGTAGGTAAACATTCAAACATGTTTATATAACTTTTCCCTTTCTATGTGAGTTGTTTGTGATGTCGAGGAAGCTATGAAAGCTTGAACAACCAATTTGCATATTACATGAGATTAGCACTTAGTCAATCCGTGTCTTAGTGCTTGAATTTGTGAGATACTAAAAAATACTAGTAATCTCAATAGATATTGATAAATACCCCACAAAATCTTTTTTTCGAACCCCATCTCAATATATCTTTAAATAAAAATAACTCCTATTTTTAATAGATACCCCTACTTTTACCAAATACCCTTATTATGCCCCCAACGCTTATAATTCCCTTCTACCCCACATCCTCCCCAACCAATATCTACAATATATTGACTCTATTCTTTCACAATTTAAAGGACCACTTTATTAATGAATGTGGTAGGATACTAGTAAAAAAGGTGAAGCCTCCCATGGTATAATATAACATTTTAATCAACATGCCACCATTACATTGTGTTAACTAGTTCTTGTCATATCCTATCACTCCAGGTGTCATAATCATAGAATTCCACATGTCCTACATATGAGTGGTTGAAGCAAATATTTGGATATTTGAAAAAGATGGATCTAGATATCCATAGAGTTGGATATTGGAAAGTTTAGAAAAATCCAAAAATGACTGTAAACAAAAATCTTAGATTTTTGGTGACACATAGGATAGAACACATAGGATACAACATGACAGTCAAATAACATGTCCATTAATGAGGCAGATGTCATGTACATGCCACTTAGAATATAAATATGTTTTGCGAGATGATGTTATCAAGTAACTAGATATATAAAAAAGTAAGATCTAGATATTTGAAAAGATGGATCTAGAGAATCTAGAAATTAAGAATAATCCAAAAATGACCACAGACAAAAATCATAGGTCCAAACTCCATCTAGGACAGCCACATGGGATTCAACATTACACATAGGTAAATGTCAATGTCATAAAATTGATGAGGTGGCATAATCACTGTAAGTTGAGATTGCATGAGGAGCTAGCAAGTAAGAATGTTCGAATATCTAGAAATTTGAAAAGTCACTAGATATAGAAATCCAAAAGGTGGCTAGATCTAGGAATCCAAAAAACAATATAATTGGATATTTGGAAATCTGGAAAAACCAGAATTCACCATACATGAAAAATCCAGATTTGAATAACACATGGCAATCTAGGTTAAGTACTATGTAGGATGAAATATGAGTGAGCTGATAGGTGTCAACAAATTTGGAAAGAGGAAATCCCAGATATGAATGTTTAGTAATAGGTAAAAAAAGTGAAATAGAAAATGGCAAGATATGATTAAGCCATGTAAAATATAGAAGGTCATGAGGTGGAAGCTAATGTGGACCAAGTGGTGTTTGAAGAAAAACTAGATATGGATGTTCAGTTAGCTTATACACGTCAATCCAAGATAGATACGACATGAAGCAGGATAAGTCAGATGTATCATTAAGGTTCCACATACGAAGTTCATAGTTCCACATCCAAAATATGGTGTTTTTGAAAAATGACATTCTAAAGATTTTTTGAATTTTAAATTGTCAGATATCCATGTTATGTCTATTTTCAAAATGATTCCCAAGGAAATATATCCATTATATGCTAGATATGGATTATTGAGAAGTTGGATACCTGATTTCGTCTATTGATGGGATGATCCATGAGGAAATATATTTGTTATATGTATGACAACTAGGAGTTTGGATTAAAGACATGAATAATGAATTTAGCCAAGTCCAAAATAAATTTGGGGTTTTTCTTGTCTAAGGATGCACACAAAAATAATCAAGGGTAATTTAGTGAGACTTATCTTGTATGCTTTCTTTCTTTTCTTCCACTTTTACTTGGTATACTTGTGCTCATGTAAATAAACTTAGATTCAATGACCAAACAAGCATAAATAAAGTTATAATAATTTTTTATTGAAACTAAACACATTCCTTTTTGATGTGGTGAATTGACCATCCTAGACCATGTACAGAAGCTAGACAATCAATTATAAGTTCTTCACATAAAATTTCCTTTCAATGCATAAAAAATATATTTTTTTCTATGTGGTTCATGGGTCTCAAGATCGATGATCACTATGTCCATGGAATATTTTCCCAGGCAAATCCACCCATATGGACCATTTGGTAACCACTACAACTATGGAATATTGTACTAGGCATATCCACTTAAAGGGATCATTTCCCGCTAGCTCATTCACAGAGCCTAACCCTGAGAGTGTGAAGAGAATTAGACTCATGAGCTCTTAATAGTAGAAGTGTTTTAACGACAAGAACTCAACCAACTGAACTAAACCTCAGAGCTTTAACCAAGTCATATATATATATATATATATATATATAATATATATAATATATATATATATATATAATATTATATATTATATATATATATATATATATATATTATATCATTTTAGGTATTTTATTTTTTATTTATCATTTTTTAATGTAATTTGATCCAGTGAATTGTTTTAGATAACATAACAAGGAATTACAACATTTCTCCCATGTTAGGTTGGGGGCACAATTAGAAATTTTGGTAGACCCTTAAATAATCAAAGAATAAATATTAGGCTCACAATAATAGGCAATTAGGCAAACTAAACATTTGAGTTAAAAAATTTGGTAGGGGGCCTTTTTGTTATATTGACTTATCGAAAAGGTAGTTGTTATGGTCTCAACATGTGTACACATGGGCTTAACTGGGGGAGCAATACCATAACATGTGCATTCATATTAGGGGATGTATATTGAGGAAAACATGACCTAATATATTGAGCATATGATTGGGGGTAAAGGGTTTTTACATTGACAGGTACAAAAAATGGAGCTCAAAGTTAATGAAAAAATATAATGGGTATAAAAAATGTTAATGAAAATGTTAAAGAAAGTGGGAAGGTGTATTGGGTTTGTATTGGTAAGGGGTTAAATAATGTGATTTTTAGAGGTATTTTCCACTATGTAGTCAAATTAAGGATATTGTTTAGTATGTCATGATATGTCAAGGTTCATTGAACACGTGTATAAATTATTAAATTTGAAACATAATGATTATTAACTATTTTTTTGTTTGTTTGTAAAATTTCATATTTTTTCACCTTTAATCAAAACGGTAAATAATTATTAAAATTAATATAAAAAATACCAATTTGAAAAATACATCTTTGTAAAACTTGGGTTATTTTAACACATAATTTAGTTTACATAAGTATTTTTATAAAACAAAATGGGGTAGCCTAACTTATAAAAGAAATGACTGTTTTCATAGTATTTTTTCTAGTTAGTTTGAATTATTTGGTTTGATCATCACAGATCAAACCAACACATACGAATATTATTCAATCTATATTCATTTAAGATTTATTGGATCTGATCCATCATCATATTCCTGGTGCATACTTATTTCAGATAAAACTATTCACTAATAACCCATAACTTTCACACTCTAAACACTTTGATCTCCATCTCATTATATAACTTAGGCCTTATTCAATACCATAGGTCAAATTCTTAGTAATGCCGATGGTATTCCTAGATGGGATCAAATATCAGTTGTCACGCTCATTACTATGGGTCAATACCATGGTAAATACCCTTGGTATTTAGAATATGATCGTGTGGAAACTGTATATGACTTTACTTCAGAAAACCTACGTATACGTGATTTTGCTTCACAAAACTTGCGTATACGCGACTTTGCTTCACAAAACCTAAATATATGCGAATTTGCTTCACAAAAACTATGTATGTACGTGACTTTGCTTCACAAAACCTGCATATACTTCTTCAAACTTCATCTTTATCAATCCTCTGTCTCTGAACAGATATTCCTTTTGTAGGAATTTACAGGGTAAGTTCCTCAGATAGAACACCAAAGGACACCACTCACAAACAGATCACAGATCAATACACTAATATTCTTTACGTGGTTAAAACCCTCAAATAGGGAAACAGTCCACGAATTGAGCCAACGTGACCACTTCAGACAATTTATTAATAAAAGGATGAAAATTTACATAAGGTTCTCTCATGAACGGTCACCCTACAAATGACCCTCCATGCTCTTTAAATATAGATCATGGACCAATCAGGTGTTAAGCTACGAATCAAGTGTCGGTAATACCGAGGAGAGAATGAACCGTTGGATCACTTCATGTCTAGAACATATCGTGACCTTCGGATTGTAAGTTACAAGTGTACAGAGTAAAGAAACACACTTTACCTAACTCTACACTAGACCAAGTTATACTTAACTATTTCCTATGTGCCGGAATATCCTAACATCCCCCCTTAAGAACAACTTGGGATAGGATTGAAGGACATACACATATGATACAATAGGAGAAGGAGGGAGGCATTAGAGCCTACCTCGCCTTAGTGGCAACTTCCTGAACTCCAACCATAAATCAAAGTTTAGTAAACTTCGCCTCTGTGAGAGTGTTTGTAAAGATGTCTGTAACTTGCTCATCGGTTGAACAATATTGCACTTCAAGAATATGGTCATGAATGAGCTTTTTGATGAAGTGCATGTGTATTTCAATGTGTTTGTTGCACTGATGTTGGATTGGATCTTGTCATAGTTGAATGGCACTTTGATTATCACACCAAAGTGTAGTCAGATGCTGCTGCTGAAAGCCAAACTCTAACAGGATCTAACGAAGCCATAGGGCTTCCTTACAAGCATATACTACGCCACGATACTCTACTTCTACTGAAGAAAGATAAATGACACTTTGTTTCTTGCAAGTCGATGTAATAGGTCCAAAACCAAGAGTGAAGACATAACCTGCAGTAAACTTCTGATCATCAGGGTCACCATCCCAATCAGAATTAGTGAAACCAACCAATAGAGGAGATGCTTCTGCATTGTAATGAATCCCAAACTAAATTGTACCTCGAACATAACGAAGTATTCTTTTAGTTTCTTTCCAATGAATTTCATATGGGTTTTTCATAAACCAAGCAATAAGGCTAACAACAAAGGAAAGGTCAGGATGAGTATGGGTCAGATACAAAAGTTTTCCTACAAGCTGATAGTATAAGGTAGCATCAACTTCAGGGGAAGTACAAGTGACTAGAAGTTTGGTTCTAGACTGAAAGGGAGAAGGGTTTGGCTTATAGTCTTCCATGTGAAAGTGGCATAGAAGATCACAAGCATACTTGGACTGGGAAAGGGAAATACCTTCCTTGGTTTCCAAGACTTAAAGACCAAGAAAATAATGCAAGTGTCCTAAGTCTTTCATTTCAAACTTCTTTTTAAGGCTGGAATTCACATGGTTTATAAGGTTGGGATCACTACCAGTAAGGATAAGATCATCAACATAAAGAATAAGAATGATAAGAGACTACCCACTTCTTGGTGTAGACTTATTGTCATAATGACACCTAAGAAAAGGCTGTATCTAAAAGAAAGCTATCCATTTTGCCTCATACAAGCCTTAGGGGCTTGCCTTGAGGACCATAAGGATTTCTTAGCCCGCAACATACAAGGATACGTTCTGTTTTCTATAAAGCTAGTAGTTGTTTCCATTAGCATACAATTTAGCCAGTTTCTTTAATGTGTCGATTCTTTCCTTTCAGCTACCACCCATTTATAAGGATGTTTGGAAAGTATATGGAACAATATGTTGCATTTGAATTCCATTCTCAGTGCAAAAGTTGATGAATTTGTTGTTAACATATTCTCCACCATTATTAGATCTTAGCTTAAGAATTTGATGTCCAAATTGTTTTTCAACGAAGGCCTTAAAGGCCAATAACATGTTAAATATTTCACCCTTGAGTTTTAAGAAGTATACCTAAGTGCGTCTAGAGAAATAATCAATGAAAGTTAAGAAATACTTGTAGCCAGAGAACGAAACAACGGGAAGTGGACCACACAAATCACTATGGACAAGTTGTAAAGGGGTTGAGGTGTGCCAAGAGGCACGTTTTTCAAAATTGTCTTGATGATGTTTTCAGAGTACACATCCGGAACAAACACCATCTCTACAAGATACCATAAGAAGCCCTGTCACCATATTTTCTTTACATAGATTTTGAAGGGAATGATAGTTTAAGTGACCAAATCGCTCATGCCAAAGTTTTCTCACTTCATCATTATGAGAAGAAATATTGAGGCAAGAGTGGATGAACCAAAGTTGTTAAACTTATATAAACCTTGTAGAATCATCAGCAACGTTAGTAGCTAAAATCTGTTTAGGATCTCTTAGGTTCTTAATTACAACATCATGAGGTGAAAATTCAACGATTTTACCTTCACCTGAATGAGTTATTTGATATATAGATAGAAGGTTGTAGGATAAGGTTGGAACACATAATACATCGTTAAATTGACCATTTTCTAGATGAATAGTTCCAATCCCTACAACACTAAGAGATCTCTCATCACCAACATATATATTTTTGGTGTTACAATCATTTAAAGAAGAAAACATGGCTTTGTTTTTGGCCATGTGATAAGAAGGTCCAGAATTAATGAGCCACTCATGAGAATGAGAAGAAGAAGATACATTTAGTGCATAACCAGACTAAGATGCTTGATAACCACATGTAGAAAGTGCTATTCCTGAAGATGAAGTTGAAGTTGAAGAATGCTCCAAATGGATGTTATGCTTCTTCATTGTTGCTTCCAAGGCTTCAATCTTCTTAAAGCATTTAGATTCTAAGTGGCCATCTCGATTACAAAAGTTGTATTGTCTATCAGTGTTCTTCCCTTTGCTTTTATTTGCCTTATAATTTTGTTGAATTTATTTTTCATTTTGAGACTGAAATTGCTTAGGACCATTGTTTGGTTTAGGACCATTCTTTGTAGGATATGGCTTCTTAGGATTCTTTGAATTTGGTTGCTGCTGGGCAGCTAAGGCTTTCTTAGAAGAGTTTCCAAGATTAAGAAGACCAAGATGTAAGATTTTTTCTTGTTCTCTTATTAAAGAATGACAAAAGACATCAAAAGAGGGGGACTTGTAGTATTGTCTTTTAGAAATAAATGCTTCTCTAGTAGAATGGAAGGTGGAAACAAACACAGAGTAGGCTGGTCCCAACTTAGTAAGAATGGAATAGATAAGGCTACCATCTTCTTTCTTAACCTTAACACCTTCCAAGATAAGTCTAAGG